>DWJN01000947.1:0-20220 GCA_018248895.1 Carystus phorcus
TGCAAATTACTTGTTTAATATCTTACAAAGAATTAGTTCCATAAGATTCTAACAGATGGCAGTGTAAGAATTACCTTACTACCGACTAATTAGTCGGCTAAATTGAGTATGTAAACCTTAGTCACAGCAACGCGTGGCCGGGTCTGCTAGTATACCTATAGTTGTCTAGATACGTAACGAATATGTTACAGAATTTTGACTTGTTGTTTGTTAAAAATATGACATACATTTATATACATTACGCGAGTATAAATAAAGAAACGCAAACAGTTTTTACTGTTCCAGTTTACTTTTTTTTTATAAGATGCAACGTAATCATATTCTTTATGTACACCTAATTTGTTTTAAAACGTTGCAGACATGAGTCATGTCAGTATGAACGTTTTCTGAAAGGCTAATCAAAATCAATCTGTACATGTCAGATATATTGAAAAATTCATAATGGGGGGTCTTTATTACTCAAGAGAACCCGAAACAATGTTTTTTTCATTTTGTCTGTATGTTTGTGCACGTTTATCTCAGAAACGGCTTATCCGATTTAAATACAGTTTTGAGGGTTATAATGTGATGGGGTTTACTTAACATTTGGTGTTTTTCATGTCAATCGGTATACAAATAAAGAAGTTATATCAGTTTATGTAAATCACTCATCGACGTTTAGGCGAAACGGAATTGGCCTGGTCAACTAGGAAATCTTAATATATATAAAGTACTTGTCACGGTGTTTGTCCGCTATGGACGTCTAAACTACTTAGCTGATTTTAATCAAATTTAGTACACTGTGTCCAGTTTGATCCAACTTAAAAGATAGGATAGCTTACATCTCAATTTATAGTTGCAATATTAGTTTATTGCAAGTTATTTGTTTATCTCACAAAGAATTAGTTCCATAAGATTATAACAGATGGCGCTGTAAGCTAATTAATTGACAAAATTGAGTATGTAAACCTTAGTCACAGCAACGCGTGGCCGGGTCTGTTAGGTAATAGGGTCTGTTAGCAACGTCTGCTGGGTCAACTAGTAATAGATATATAATATTGCAACCGTTCTGTAATATTAAGGTAAATGCTGAACTTTTACAGTAATTTAATTATTAACCTTGGAAGAAATAAAAGTTTCCATTGGAAAATAAATTATTCGTCAGCCATAGCTCGACTCAAGTATTATACTCGTACTGGTGATTCTGGCTACAATAGATTTAACTCCGTTGCATTGGCCTTTGCGAACATAACCCTTATCCAACGAATAATAGACTCACCTAATACTTCAACATAATTGCGCCCCAATTATAAATGCAGGTAGTTACCTACAATGTATGAAGCTGGAAATATCTGTAATAATCTTTTGCCATAGTTAGATATTGGACCTCCGATTTCTGTTATAACACTTGTAATGTAAACGATAATCATTTTTATCTTCCTCCATTATGCGAATTTTCTAAGATCCTCTAGCGATATTAAAAGAACAGCTATTAATTTCAATTCAATTTAAGACCTTTCACATGAAATTGTAATGATGGAAACTGCAGAATATATGAAGTAGGTATGTATGTAGTTTAAAATAAATAAGTAAGTACTGACATATAGAAAAGCGATTTTTTATTTCGCTTTTGTATTAATCATAAAGATTGGAGACGTACTGCCGGTTTCTAAGGGCCTTTCTAAATTCTTATTGAAATAATATGTATATTTACATAGAAGCTCTGTGAAATTAATTTCACTTTCTGAAATCTTTATTGGACAACAATAAATTTAGCTAAGATTCGGGGGTAAATTTGATAGATGTTTTAAACGAATCAATTATTCAAATCAAATCGGATAATCATGATTTAAGCAATGCAACTCACGTTTGATTTTCGTTGATCAGCTTTTCAGAAAGAGGAAGTTTATACAGACCTATTTTATACAATCGTCCATTATTAATGTCCTAAAAACCTGGTACACGTCTTGGCTTTGTATTTATTTACTTCCAGAGTTATATGGGTGATTTATATTACGTTAAAGAAGCTTTAATTTGTAGAGATAAAAAAACTGGCTTAGTACTGGTTGGGTCACGCAAAGTTCCGTGGGACATCCGCGATCGTTTTTATTTTATCTTCATTTTGTTATATAGTTAGATATATATTTCTTATGTTGGTAATGCAATAAATAAATATACCACCTTCGTATTCAAAGCCAACTATAATGTACGTATTACAGGATAAACTGCTCTTCGTATATATAATTCTTTGGCCTAATGGTTAGCTGGTAGGGAATGCATTAAGCTTGAAGCTCGCTATTTGTACTGTAATATTTATTGTGGTGAATAAAGCTTAAATAAATATACGTTGCAGGATGTTATTGGACTCCAGAACAAAAATGAACACAACTTAAAACTAAAAAAGCCGATGGTTACACCACCCCTTGAATCGCCGCCGGGGAAAAATTGTCCCATTATCTATGGCAACATTCACTGGCTTGAAATTAAAGTACCATTATTTAAAAACCCAAAAAAAACTCTCTGTCTTTAGCTTGTCTCAATCGGACTTGGTCTTCGATCTGTGATGCAACAAAATTAATCGCAAGTTTCATTTCTATTATTCCATAGCGTGATAAATACCCATGCCAAATTACTTTTTCCTAATACCTACGCAACATATCAGTAAATAATTTGGTCGGATACTACTACTTATTGATAATGTTAAAATTTCATTTGAATTATTTTGCAATTATGCCCCATTTAAGTCCTACAATTTTTTACATGTTAGTTTTATTCCTAGACTTACTTGCTCTCTTATCGCCAATTGACATAGAAAAACAATGTTTTGCATGACATAGAAAAAAATATGTGTATCTATCGTTAAACTAGTTAAACTACGTTCACCCCACTCAGAACGTCCAGAGGTAGCAGGTAAAATATTATACCTCCTGCTCTCATATTCCCATTCAAAATGGCAAATCTGTACAGTATAAAACTATCTATGCGACGCATAAAATGCTTTCCAACATAATAATAAAAGCTGAAGAGTTTCATAGTTTGAACGCCCTAATCTCGCGAAGTACTGGTTCAAAATGAAAAAATCTTTTTGTGTGACATAGTACAGTTAACGAGGAAGGCTATAGGATATATAACATAACACTACGACCAATATGAGCGGAGCATTGACGAGAAATGTTACAAAAACGGGACAAATATTCCAAGGGGATACGAAGTTCGCCAGGTCTACTAGTTAACATATAAAAGGTATGATTGAAAACACATGTTTTTCCTTAACGTTATATAATGCAGGAAAAATAAAGTATTTGAAAAAATAAATATAATTAGTAAATTACATATAGAAACAAGATATCAATAAAATAATAGCAAAAACATGAAATAACTTACGTGATCATTAATTGAACATGACCGTATGTTCTTGTTTTCTATTGAATCGGATATTAAAACGATTCTACCCGCAAATCAGTGTCTATATTAGTTTTCTGCGGGTCGTTTACTACCAGCTTTAAGTACATGTACAAAAACTATTTAGGGCAGTATAAAATTAATGCATACTAATAAAACAATATATGGGTAGCCAGATACTTAATTATAAAATAAAATAAAAATAAAATTTATTTTTTTATTTTTAGATACTTAATTCATATATGAATTTCAGAAAACGTAAGACAATTTCTTGTAGTCGACAAAATTGTAAGTTTATTTATTTATTCAAGATATCTGCCACAATTTATAATTATATTATTCATGTATTAGCGTTAAAGTAAGCAGACAAGTTGCGTGTTGAAAATAGAAAAATAAGTATTTCACTTTGGAAATGTTTTATCCGCAATGACCGCAATTCAGGATAATTATGTATAAAATATTAACTAACTAACGACTATCCATGTATAAAATATTATATTTAAATATTAAATAATGAACTGAATTTCCTTTTTTAACTTAAAAGTATACTGTTAATAATCATAAAAATTAACAACAACGTACATTGTATCAATACGTAAAACACGTTAATCATAATACAAAATTATATTCAAAATGTACTTACCTAAGTCTTCTAAATTTAACTACCATATAGACTCTAATATATTTCCCGATAAAACATCTATTCTATTCCCTAATTTACTATTTACAAGCATAGTTCATTATATTTTACAGGTCAGTTCTTCAATGAAGTAAACATAACTAAGTGTAACACGAACAAGTTTTATGAAAATCATCACACAAGAGGTTGCAATTTACTTTGACACTTGAAGCTAATGTGTATTATTCAGAAACGACTTTCCGCCGCGGTGTCTAGTGAAGAACTGCGCGACTCTAACGAGGTTTCTGACGCCAACAATACAGGGCACCCGTCTACCGACCGACCAATAGGTTTTCCTTTACTGGGTTGCTAGCTCTTTATTCCGTTTACCCTACTGTATTATGTCTTGTTACTGGTTTTTATATGCCAGTGAAATTTATTACGTTCAATATCAAAAACTGTCATTACGCTATTTACGTGTTTGTATGGTTGAAGAACGTACATTATAAGGAAGGTTTCAGTGATAACGTACTTTGAAAAACTATTTTTCATATAATTTCTTTTATCAGGTTAAAATTTGAATGTACCTTTTAAAGAACATATTCAATAGTCTTTTTTATTTCTGTATATTATTATGTATATTATTTTGGTATGTAACGAATTATGAGACTAACTTTTTTTCTATAATATAGTAACAAAATACCAATCTCAAAAACTTATGCACGAATTTTTATGGAATGAATACAAACGATACTATGAGGTTACTAATTCTAAGTTAGTATCACAATTTCGGAAGCGAAAAGAGACCATCTTCCCCGTACTTTAATAAAATGTTAATACATACGCATAAAAACAACCTTAATATTGATATCATGATTTTAATATATATATAAATAATAGTCATGCGTTATGATTTTATATCTACCAGGCCGGGTAGGCGGGTTTGTCAGTGGAAACCCTTGAACTTCTAAGAGGAGATATTCTGCAATCGATGTTAAGTAAATTAGACGGCATTGATAACTACCTATTGATACATTGATACCTATACTCATCAAGCACAAGCACTCACTTGTCATTTAACCTCCCATTTCTCTCTCTAACATTTTTTTCTCAAAGCTCCTGTACTATATTCATATAAAGTACCTGTTTACAAAGTTACATTTTTAGACTGTTAGTGTAGTTTTATATATGTGTAGCATTTTATTTATTTGATGCTTAATATGTTACGTGAAATAAAATAAATTAATACTACGTCATGTATATACTTTGTTTTGTTATAGATACCGTTAGCTGAAATTTGTAATAATTGTAATCAAAAAATCTTTATAATTCCTCAAACTATGATTATATACACATAGTATGCTTAGACTACTCAAACTGCTATGGCTTAGACACACTTACATCCGCACCTGCTTTGCATCAGTAGGGGAATTAACAAAATATTTTTTGGAAAACCGAACAAATTAACCTATAAATGATCGAAATAAACCGAAAACTCTACAACCAAGACACATTTTACAACATTTTGTAATATTAAACATAATTCGCTAGATCATTTTAAAGTTACAAATTATTATTAGAACAATATGTTCATTTCAATATAAGTATACTTTTAAATAGTTCATTACATTAATCGAATACTCCGTAGAGGGGTGTATCTCCCATACTGGTAACCCTTAAACAACGCAACACAGATCGACGGCGTCATACCCCTCATACTATAGCTACATATCTATATACAATATTTTGGGGTAGAATCATTAACTACGAAAATTTCAAGTTTCATTATGGTAATTGTTAATGATACACTTTACTATGCCAACGAAAATAAACGAAATGTCTTCATGAATGGATTTGGTCAACGATGTAATCCGTTTTTTTTTATTATGTATATTAAATAAAATATAATAACGACCTAAACGGGAAATAAAGAGAACTGTTTATTTCAATTATTTTGCTTTTTAATACAATAATTGCTTACATTACATAATACAAAGCGAGGTTTTCAATTTTAAAGCACATATTAATTATTTAATATTTATGTTTCATTAAAATAGCATTTGACTAAATGCTAAATAACGTCCGACTAAATCTTAAATGCTAAATACTTTTAATAGTGTCCACAGTAGGAAAAAGCTTAAAATATAGACTAAGAATAATTTAAGGACAATGGAGGAAGGAAAATGGATACCGGAGAAAATATTATTACTATATGTTACAGCATCTAATCTATAAATGCTACTAGCAGACTCGGCCACGCGTTGCTGTGAATAAGGTTTACATATTCAATTTAGCTCACTTATTACCTTACACCGCCTTAAGTTAGAATCTTTTGGAACTACTTCTTTATAAGATATTAAACCAACAATTTACAATAAAATAATATTGGGACTATAAATTGAGATGTAAGCTATCCTATCTTTCAAGTTGGATCAAACTGCACGCGGTGTGCAAATATGATTAAAATCGGTTAAGTAATTTAAGAGTCCATCGCGGACAAACACTGTAATTTATATATATTATGATAAGACAACTGAAAGAACAATAAATCGTTGTGTTGTGTTAAACATTTTCCAAATTGCAATTAAAGGACACTTAAATAACGAGTTGAAACTCAAAAACTTTTTTTTATCCGATGTTTGTTTGCCCGAATATCATGTAAAAAGATTTCTATGAAACTTGGCGAAGCTCTAACTATAAACTTAATTAAAGTTTGGGATACTTTTTAGAGGTTTTACTTTGAATACAGGATGAAAGTTTGTACGGAATTTTTTAAAACATCATCTAATGTGCTCGAATTTTGCAAAAAAACTTCTCTTGCTTAATGAAATACGTGCGTCCCAGTTTTTCAGTAGTTGAAAGGAGAAATAAAAAGTTAACGGAAGTTGCATAATCGAGCTCTAGTTTTGGATGTATGTATATCCTGAATCCTGACTTTGAGAATTAATATTTCGACGAAACTTGGCATATACACTATTAAACAAATTCATCATTTTTGGAATTTTATTTTAGGAAAATTACAACTTTTTTCGGGCGCAGTGTAATATATATTTCTTCATACTTGGAACAGTAGAAAGTTACATTCAGGATACAAATGAGTTCATTCTGTCTTCTCTTCTTTTCTGGCCCTATGCATTGAGCATCAATCGTCGTAAAAAATATTTCATTACGAGATAAGAGTTTAGGTTTCCATAAAGAAAAGTATTACGTATTCAAATAACAAAAAAATATTAATTAGCCAAATTAAAAAAAAACGTCCCGTTTAAATTAGTATCTTCTTAAGTTAAGCTATAATAGGAAAAAGTATTTTATTAATAAGCTGCATTGTACAGACATAGATTAGTAAACAGGCCGTTTATTAGTTTTAGAGTAAATTTAATAATTTAATAATTCACTTTGGGAGCATACACTCGGTCCTTGAAAAGAGATTTTAAAGTAAGTACTGAATTAAAACAAGGGCGAGTAATGTGAAATAATTATCACGAACGCTTATAGAAACAATAGTAATATTAAGTTGCTGTTTCTTCTTATTTATAGCAATTTTAAAGTGACAACAATACTGTTGAATAGTGAGTTCCACCGTATACAATACAAAGAACTAAGAAGTGATACTGGGATGTGCTTTTGTTGGGGATAATTGAAGAAGAATTTAAAATGCAATATTCAGAGGACAGCCGCAGGGTGGACGTAAATAAATTGGTTTCTGCAAACATAAGGAAGTGGGTGAAAAATTCAATTCAAGAGACTGAGGACACAAGTTCAACGAGGGCGAATAGGTAGCCACTTGAGACTTACAAAGAGGAAAGATACGATACAATTTCCTTTACGAAAACGTAATTTAATGCAAAAATTTTACGAATGCTCAATGTTATATGAAATCTCACCTGAAGCATCCGTCTGCAATCTAATATGAATTCATAAAAAGTTTTAAGTTCGAAACCTTTTATGCGAATGAAAAATAGTACCTACTGTAATATGGACGCAAAAGGCAGTGCAATTTGTTGCGTTTCTTTTCGGTTTCTTTTCTATCATTGAATAACGACTAATAAAGTTAGTAATGATGCTGCTGACATGAGACCTGTCCCATGTTCGATTTAGGGCGTAGTAGCAGGGTCGGTGACATTTCTAACAGCCGTGAACACTAAGGGATCGGCATTAACTACAGACAAACAGAAAGGAATAGAAAGAACACGGATTATATTTATTTTAACTGAATTGAATCGGTAATTGTCCGATGTTATGACAAAAACAGCCTTTAGTTATCATCATCTTTGTATACCAATTTTAAGTGTAATCTTAATAGAAGTATATTATTTCGTTTAAAAATATTTTTAAATCAATTAACCGTGTTCAATTTGTAAAGTGTTTACGTTACGATATGCGATGGAATGTTAGAAAATTTTATTGAGAGGTGCAGTGATTTGTGTGCCTAATCATTACCGCATTGAAATCGTATCGCAGCATCAAAAAAAATTGCTTATTGATATGTTGCAGGTAACATTTTCTTGGCAAACAAAATGACCGTGTATATGCTAAATGATCATAGTTGTTCTTAGGGAAACTCTTTAAAACGATTATGTTGATTTTCAGGATTATCATAATTAGAAAGAGAGACAACTTCGACATCGTTCATGACTCAGAAGTAAGTACAGAATAAAGAAGAAAACTACACCGGAAAGAAGGAACTAAACGCTGTTGTCTCATTTGGGTTGGGCCGAAACAGTGGGCTGAACAGTGACGGAAGAGACATGCATAGACAGTGTCAGACTCCGACAGAACAATCAAGAGTCGGACAGATTAGAATAGTGCCAGCTGATTTTAGCTAGGTTAGTACTTATGATAAATCTGGTCTATTTGTATACGAGTATGTTAGTGACAATTGAAAAACTTGTCCAATTGAAAGCACACTTACAATTTATTTTGTTGAGACTTGTAGTTTCGATAGCATCCGCCATATGCATAGTAAATAATTAACATAATTAATGTTATAATTATTGATTCAAGTTTAGTTTTAGTTATTATATATGTGTGTGTGACTCAGATCGACAATGTGTGCACTCTAGTTACTACTAGATTACGAGATTATAATTAGGCTTAGATTAAGTTTTAAAATTTTAAGATTGATTTATTTAGCTCTAATCACAATGTCTTATTAATTTAATAAAAAAATTAAACATACATAATTCATATTTATGTATATATGTATATGTATGTATATACTAGTGGCCGCCCTTGACTTCGTCCGCGTGGAAACCCTTTATCATAAAGTAACTAAACATTTCCATCCATCAAAATATCCATCCACACACACTTTCACATTTATAATATAGAGAGGGCGTGCGACTTTGTTCGCGTGGAAGTCGGTGTCCCGTGGGATTGAGAAGTTTTCCAGCGGTAAAAAGAACCCTATGTGTTATTCTGATGTATAATCTATATAACTGTAAAGTTTCATCCAAATCCGTCCAGTAGTTTTTTCGTGAAAGAGTAACAAACATCCTTACAAACTTTCGCATTTATAATATTCATATAGATATCGATTTAAAGATTTAACATGGTGCAGTATTCCGTAATGCATTAAGTAGTACTTTTAAAGGAAATATGATAAAGTGACATCAACAGGATTCCATGCACGAAAATTCCTGAAAATGTGTTTTCGTATACACTGCACTGTGGCAGCGAATGGCTTCCAAGATTTTAATGGAATGCCACTCGCCTTCCATAGCGGGATGCACAGTGTAATTTTTCACATTAATCCGTACCAACAAAGACGGCGGCATGACTCAAATGCTCGTGGAATTTAAGTTTTCAGTGTTACATTACCAAATTAAATATCAATTTGTGACGTAACTTCGCTGTATAAGGAGACTCACGCTACTTGACTCCAAGTCAGTCTCTCCTGCTCTTTCACCATGTTAAGCAGCAGACGCTATGACGGTTAACAATGTGGCACAATAGTCAACACATCACTCATTTAGTTTCGGAACATATAGCCATGCATTGATTTTTCGTATTTCACATTTTATGCATAAATCAGTTTCAATTCTATATGTGATGTGATGCTTTGGAGAAAGAAAACGTCCTGAAGAATCCTGAGTACTGAGAAAGCTATTAATAAATAAATGTTTTTATAATTTGAACGAATATACATATGTATATCAGAATCAAAATAGCGAACATAAAATAAATTTAAAATAAATCGGTTCGCTCACATTAAACCCTATCAAGGTCATATGTGTTCTGTAATAATAATTATTGTACATGAAACAACTCCTGTACCATATGTTACAATAAATACTGAATACTGAATTTCTCCGTGATCTACGTGTGTCTAGCAGACGTATGTGACTTGGCTCAAGTTCACTCACTGGAGACTAGGCCCTAGTCAGCATGAGGACAGTTATAGGTCAAGTTGACAACAATAATAGCTGTAAGGAACTGTGAATGTTGTTGGAGAGCCTTAATAAAAAAATAACAGTAATAAATTGTTACTGTAGCGTATGTAGTTCTATATTATTTAGTACCTACTAAAATATTTACAGATTTACGTATACTACTCTTATCTATGCCTGTAAGGATATAATTAAGTAATCGCTATGAAAGTCGGTTAACCCTATTGACAAAGTAATGATTACGAGTATAATGTTCTGTAGGCTCCTAATAAGCTAGAATTATTAAGACCTATTTACCGTCAGGTGAGATTGTAAAGCTTACGATACATGTCTATTCTATACTTACTTAAGTGAATGAATTTGTAATTAGCGCTGAAACAAAAGAGCTTAATCTGAGATATATGTTTGTTAAATGTTCCTGATTAAACCGAATAGCAACCGTTTCAAAAGAGGATATACTAAGCATTAGTTGCTCGAAGTACACTAAATTTTAGCGAATATTTTTTTTTAATTATTAGCTTGCTCGGCAGATGTTATCTTGTAGCAATTAAAAACATTTAATTTCTATCGAATGAAATTGTGAATTCTCATTTTATTTAAACACACAGTAAAAAGATCATCAAAATCGGTCCAATCGTTTGGGAAGAGTTTAAAGATACTTACACACGAACAGAAGAACTAACACTAGAAGACACTAACACATATTTGTAATAGTAGTTCCACAAAAACCACCCATACAAATAAACATCATTTGCAGGGCGTCTTTTCTTTCTCATATATTTAATTTGCTTAAGCAGATTGGATACTCTAGTACGCATTTACAATTTCATCAGTTAGCTTGTTGTTCTACCATCAGGTCCTTATCATCTGTTGAAATTAATAGTGATAATTAAAACGAATTTAATGATTTATGAACCTAGTCGTAGGCATTCTAGGTTTACGACTCCCATCTTCAACCTCACTCTTACGTAATATTATTGGTATTATTCTTCAGTATATTTGTCATATTGTATGCAAATTTTTAATCAATCACACACATAAGTTTGTTAAAGTCACGTTTGTCATATTGATACGGACATAGGTATATAAATTACCTATGTGTGTGTTAATAGTGAACTTAGAATATTATTCATGGTTCGATTTCATTGTATGAAGAATTGCATTCGTCTGACAAATATAATATTTATCAATGTAAAATATTTGCTTCAAATACGTTTGTTGGCCTTTCTTTTGTCTGTTATTCAAAAGCAGTTAAAATTGAATACGATTTTCAATTTATCAACGGATATAACATGTCTCGATGTTAAACAAAACGGATATTGAAATACGAATAGCAGATTGCGTCCATAAATCGTAAACCGGTGTAAAATATTATACGCTAAATTTGCCGGTTTATTCATTATATTATAGTATCAGCTTGTTTTATTTAATGACGATGAAATAATAATTATTCGAGTGGCAATTTAAAAGCTTATCAACGCATTTATTGCGTTTTTGTTATTGATTAGGTTCTGTTTTTAACTATCAAATTGATTACAGATAACAATAAAGAAATGGGCTTAGTAACAACAATCAGTACCACTGAGAGCCAGTATTTTTCTTTCTTGTTTTATTTTCTGGCCAGCAATGCATCCGTAATGCGACTTATTAGAACGAATTCGCAAAATGTAGATGCGGAATATGATGAGAAATTGGGCATCGAGATTGATCCTATACACGAGCATACAAACCCGCAAAGGTTGCCGTCAGTGTAATAAAATTAAAAACAAAAATTTGAAGTATTTTAAAATCTTATTTTACTCTCGCTTTTGCAAAACCTCAATTCCTGTGATGTATTTCAGCTCCACGTCCGCCGCAACATCCGTAAAGATAACCTCCGTTACAACTTCATTTCCAGCATAATCTGTTGGCCAAAAAAGCGGAGTCCTGCTTCATTACTTTTCATTTACATTCATATATTTTTAATAAATTAATTTTTGTAATTTGTACGCCTACACAGGCAGGACATAGCGATAATTTATAATGTTATGTTTAATATCTATTTCCGTACTTACTGTCCACAATAAACTATTTGATTTGATTTCATTGCTGGCTATCCGATAAAAATAACATAACCTATACCTAAAGAAATCTATTTTTATGCAATGATATTCATATTTATTCTAGAAACATCAATTCTCCGGTCAATAGGTCGTACTTGTTACGACTGTATGGTTGGAGTCCATTTGTGTAGCAGATATGCTCAACGGATGATCCATTATTCACTAATTTACTGCGAGTTAGTACTGCAACATAGAGGATCCACATTCAGTTTATTTATAGCTAAAGGGTTTATTTGAAGATTAATAATAGGCAGTCGGAAAATACCTATCGGCCAGCGAGATATCACGATTATTATGACTAATACACGAGTTATATATATTTTATAATGTTGGTGTGTGGGTCGATTATTCCAATTAACAATATGACCAATGTTTTTCAGAATACATACGTATTTAAATTAAACAAACGACACTATAATATAATTATTTGATTGAAGCTTACACTTCATATATTCATCTTTATATACTTATATTATTTTTCTGTTTGTGTGTGTCACATAACTCATAAACGGTTTTACCGATTTCCGATGAATTTTTGTGTTCAAATAGCTTCGTACATGTTGATAAAAATGATTGTATATCGATAACCCGTGACACTAGTGCCATCTAGCGAAGAATAAATACTTTAAGTGGTGAGTTAATCCAAATTTGTAATATATTTTAAGAGGTAGGTATGGCTCGGAAAAAATATTAATCATAGATATTTATTCAAAAGAAGATTATAGTTGGCTGTTGAGCGCGCACATTTAAAAGTCCATTAAGTTTGCTTCCTATTAGATTGCTGCTAGAGGTGCCCTCTGCCGAAACCACGGTGGGACCACTTCGATCGGCTACTTTGGAGCACTGAATATTTTTCCAAATATTTAAATAGATGTCGTCACTTGAATATATAATAATTTTATGTATAATTCTTCTGTCTGTTTGTATGTCACTGAAGTCCTTATCGTTTGGATTGATTTTGATATTTGTTTTATGTGTCTTTATGGTTTATTTTTAATTAATAAATAAATCAAACTCGATTACATGCATTTTGTGGCGACAACAGTGTGCGTTGTTGTAGCACAAGTATATTCCATTAATGTAAGTAGAAATAAAAATATTTTTATATATTACGTAAGATGTAGTCACATTACGAGTACCGTGCTATTTAATGTACCTTTTCTGTCAATGATTAGAGAAGAAAGCGAATTTAGATAAAAAATACAGTTAAATTTTTTCTATTAAAAATACAGATTTCTGTAATAAAATCAGTCAAGTTCAAATCAGTTTCGAGTATGAGAGGATTTGCTGTTAAAATATCAACAGGAAAGTAGAATTTAATATTTCCCAACATCGTAGGTATAAATGTACGCTGGAAGGTTATTTCGAGGAGGCATATGTTTACGTATTTATAACGACTTGATTTCCTACCTTTACCTCTATATCTTGGTTTACACGAAGAAGGGTATATTCGTATTTGTTTACATTCTATAGTAATGCGATACTATTGAAACAAAAAAAAATCTTATGATCCTGATTTCATTATTAAAGCAAATATATTTATTTGGAGCTTTTGGATTGAATTCATTCACTGAAAAGCTGTAACTGACTAACTGACTGACTTAATCAAAAATTTTCTTTTTATCTGTCGTTAAGATTCCAAAAAAAACGAAATCAGGAACGACAGAATTATGAAAAAATCAAATTTTTCGGTTCGTAAATTATAATAATTACAGAAATTAGTCTACTTAGAAACCCATAAATATCAGTAGCTAGCTTGGTAAGATATTAGTTACGTAATACAAACCATTAAAATATTCCACATATATTTTGTGGGTTAATTATTTAGAACCTCACTTTAGTTTTCGTTAACATATCTACTACAGTGCATATTTTAAATAATTTTAATATAAATCAATAAACTGCATATATTTTGAAGGTTAATTATTTCGAACGTGACTAGCTTTTGTTTACATTTCTCCTATTGTACATATTTAAAAACATTTTAATATAATTGAATGAACTGCCGTGCGTTGGCGGTCTTACTTTTACGTCATACAGAGGTCAATCTATGAACCTTAGTGAAAGATGTTAGGAAGCGCATATGCAAGTAATTCCATAAATGTCAGTAGGTATGTATCTAAATGGATCAGCAGGAAGTCGCGAAGATCTTCCAGGTTATATATGATATCAGCCACACTGAGAAAGTAAATCGGTAAGAGGTCAAGTAACTTGATGTAAGAGGTTGGGACCTCGGTGGAATATAGCGATTATAGCCTACGTACGCTGAGCCACAAAAGTGGCAAGTTAACTACTATAAAAAGTACGGATGATGGCAAAATTCATGCACCTTTTAATATTATGACTTGAGTTACTTAGGTCGTAAACATATTAAAAGTAGAAGTAACCTAACCTAATTTTATGAACTTTATTTGACAATGTTAAGCCTAGAGTTAGGAAATAAGATAATATCGAGTTTGATCAGTTATTGTTCAAATTTTGTGGAGAGTATTTGAATTTGGACATTTCGAACATTTTTTATTAAACATTGGTTAATTTTAGATCTGTGATTTTTCTGTGTACCTACTTACAATACAAGTTAGTTAAGTTCTTTAATTTTTTTATCGCTAAAGCTAAAGCATTTATTACAGCTATTAAAACAAATAGCAACCAAGCGAAACAATAAATAAAATTGTTTGACAAAAATAACTTAAAAAGAGGTGTAATTGTTTTTCTCGTAGTCTATCTACATATTGATAATGCTATTACTTGATTCAATAAATACTTTATTAAGGGTAAACAAACTACTGTATTTAAATTTGATAAGGTCTCATCACATATTTAATCCATTAAGTTTTATTTGCGAGATTACTGAATTGCCGTGCTGTAATGGCTGAGTTAGATTAAGCCTGCCTCGTATAAGACTTCATCAAAGGTTTCTTATTTACATAAATGGATCTATAAATATCGTGTGTTTCGAGTAAATGTGAGAGTATCATTATTTGATTTCATTTTATTTCGTCTATTAATACATCAGTCGTATAAATGTACTATACATGATGTAACAGATGCTAACTTGATCATACTTATGAACGGTCATATCGTAAAAACTCATGCCAAATTCATTCTTATGACGAAAGCATATAAAGCTTATAAACTGAACAAATATTTTAAAGACAAACCGAGAAAAAGTCCGAGCGGAAATTAGTTTGTTATATAGTCGAGACTGTTAGGTACTGTCTGTAACTGTAACTATAAAAAAAACATTCATTTTGCTACTTCCTCATCCGGGAACACTCACCACAGTATAGTAGATTGATGATATATAGTAGATTAACTTTCGAAGTGTTCTTAAATGCTTTACTATAAAACTTCATTTCATGCTGAAGTAGTAATATGTAAATGTATTGTAGTAATTCCTTCGTACAAGTTAGAATCGCAACAACTATGGAGTTATTTGCCGCAACTTAGTACCACATGTAAGGAATTCTGAAGTAGGTATTTCATGCCCAGACATTAAAGGAATTATGCCAAAAGCCACTGCTGTAATATTTAAGCAATTTCATGTTTATATACGAATCTCGTATTTTAATGAGATATTATAGTGTAGTATTTAATTGATCCATAGCCCATGGCTTGTGTTGCTACTTAACGATCGACAAACGACAATGCACGGTTGGTAGCAGAATGGGTGACCGCTAGTGGCAAAAAGATATTGAATGTTGCCATGCTTTGGAAGGCACGCTAAGTCGTCAGGGCCGGTTGTTATCGTAGGTAGCAATCGTCAAGCCATTTTAGAGGCTTTCGGGTTGGCGGCTAACCCTTTTCCCAACCCGCATTGGAGCAGCGTGGTATGCTCTAGATCTCTTCAGTGATAAGGAGAGACCCGTGCATACACTGGCCAATTAATGTGTTAAATTAGTTATTAGTGCGTTCAAACTATCAAACAAACAAACTATTCAGTTTTATAATATTAGTATAGATATTGTATATAATATGTTATACCTACTGGTCTAAGTCATTTGTCTCTGTTTTGACAGCGCATATTTGGATGTAAGTGATAAAGAAGCAGTAAAACACTATTACAAGTGAGACAGTTATACTATGTGTATATTATGTAGCTGAATAATGTGTAACTTTTAGTTTCTATATAATTGCGACTTCTCGTTCACCGTACAATTTCTAACATTCTATGAAGCGTTGTTACGTAAGTTAATTTGTGTATCAACGCACGCATCTTGACCCGAATGCGAGCGCTAACACTCGTGCAGCATTTAACAAACAATTCTTTTATCCGTATTCCGTAAATCACTTTGATGGATGAATGCAAAAACACTCACGAGATTTCAAATACAAATACAAATTACGTAGGTG
The DNA here is from genome assembly GCA_018248895.1 of Carystus phorcus. NCBI lineage: Eukaryota > Metazoa > Arthropoda > Insecta > Lepidoptera > Hesperiidae > Carystus > Carystus phorcus. Next base: position 16,845 of record DWJN01000947.1, read on the forward strand.
TAGTTCATTACGTAGTTTGGATAAAAAGAATAAAGGTTCTTTTTTAAAGTTCTTCTTCTTTTCTTCTTTCTTCTTCTTCTTTTGTATTAACATAATTCACAATCATAGAATACAAGAACTAAACGATAACGTGTAGGTTAGCGTATTTTTATAAAAACAAATAATGTTGTTTACTATTAATTATTTATTCATTTACCTACTATATTTTGCAGTTAAATTCGCCAGTGTATATGATATGAAGAACATCGCAACAGTAAAAAAATAAAGTAACCACGAGGGACAGATAGTATCACTACTATACACGCACATACACATACATATATTCTTGAGTCGTCAGTTAATTAATTAAATAAGTTAATTATTAGTTCAAATTTAGTGCAGACATGCAAATTATTAATTCAGTCGTTTTATAGAATGCCAAGGAGAGAACAGGTAAAGTTGAAAAAGATGGAAAAATATCCTGCGTCCGCGCTGTCCACTAGCTAGAGCAACGTTATAAAAATAAATTTAAAAAAACAATGATAGAACAACGTTAGTGACGACCATCGTAGCTGTAGTCGTGTCGAGCCATTAAATTACAAACGAACTCAGCACTCCACACCATACCATACTATCGTGGCGATATGACGACTGATTCTGGACAGGCTTAACGTCACGTAAACCTCACGATGTAGTCGAGTCTCACGGCAATAAAGTCAGCATGCTCGAACAAGAAAAATAACGCTCTATTTTTTAATTAACCTTTTGAAAGAAACTTCGTGAGGCTTATGTCCAACGATGAAAGAACCCCAGATGGAGTGAGTTCAGAAAACATTTGACAATAATTAAATATTGTTTTTTTTAACCTAAAAACCTAGTGTAACACGGAAAAGTGGAGTTAGAGCGCTACCTGGTGGCAACCTAATCAAACTCATCATCAAATGTTATTGCCTTTTTAGAAATGCATGGAACAAATTGAAATCGTAATAAACATATTTCGTCCAGGTACTGAGGTAGCGTCGAATTCCATTTAGATTGAACAGATTGACATTAGATCCACTAACAGTGCCTGCTTGTATTGCAACGCAGCAAGCAAGGCGTCTTCTGGGTTACGTGTTCAAACATTGGTGCACTTGTATCAGCAAATATAGTCTACCTACCAAGTTAGAATACAAATATATCTCAGTATTGCCTCAGATCCGCAAACGTTTCGCTTCACTGTATTAATTTAGTGGCTTTCGATATCAGTAAGTTACTTATACGAAGTAACTTGTGTTATTATGGTTCAGTAATATACTTGTTACAGGTTCAGTTGGTTGGTTGGTTGGTTGGTTGGTTGGTTCAGTAAAGTACATATATTTATTTAGTATTTGCTTAATTAATTTTATTTATTTATACCCCCCTATATTCATTTTATTTGTCTGGTTAGCGGATACACTTGACTTAGAATCATATAGTAATAATGTTATTTATCCTATACACAACTTTTGGCATGTTTGTAATGATTAGGTAATCATTTGTATCATCATAAATTGCTATTTAATATGGAGAATCATCGCATTTAGTCTAGACGGCTTAATTTACCGAAGAATTTACATATGCGAGTGGAATTTTAGCAAGCTGTTTCAATAGCATGGCATAGCATTAACGATTATCTTTTAGGACGAAGCGAACAATCATTAGTTTAGTCATAACAAAGTATTATATTGTATTGTTTATAAGTATACTATTGTAACTATTGTAAAATCAAATAACTACTGTCACTTAAACTAAGTATAACGGTGACGGACTCTGACGGATTTTCCTTCATTCAGTTAGACTATTTACAAAATAATGCTCTTATTATCTTAATATATATAAATTACGTGTCAGTGTTTGTCCGCGATGGACTCCTAAACTACTTAACCTATTTTAATCAAATTTTGCACACCGTGTGCAGTTTGATCCAACTTGAAAGGAAGGATAGCTTACATCTCAATTTATGGTCGCAATATTATTTTATTGCAAATTATTTGTTTAATGTACAAAGGATTACTTCTATAAGATTCTAACAGATACCGGTGTAAGGTAATTAGTCTGCTAAATTGAGTATGTAAACTTTAGTTACAGCAACGCGTGGCCGAGTCTCCTAGTCTATACTAATATAAAAAGCTGAGTTTGTTTGTTTGTTTGAACGGGCTAATCTCAGAATCTACTGAACCGATTTGAAATGTTCTTTTAGTGTAAGATAGTCCATTTATAGAGGAAGGCTATAGGCTGTAGAACATCACGCTAGATGAATAGTAGAGGAGCAGCAAACAAAAATTTTGCGAAAACGGCAAAATTTTGAGCTTTCCATGCGTGCGCTGAGTAAAAGGTGAAAGTTACTCAAGAATCATGTATTACAAAATTGTTCCCCTCTAAAAGATCTAAATAAAAGTCCGCGACACCATATGTCTAGCTTTTAAAGTTAACACAGTATAAACATTTTTTTGGGAATAAAAATAGTTATTGAATAATAATTTATATGGCAAAACAACGTTTGCTGGTTCATCTAGTATTATATAAATTGAGTATGTAAATCTTAGTCACAGCAACGCGTGGCCGGGTCTGCTGTGTTTATATAGACAAGTAACATTATAACGATGAATTTAGTATCCCCTAGTAAAAACAAGTAGCTTATTTTCCCTTTCATCATGAACCCTTGTCACACCGAATTTACACAACAGATGTATTACTTAGCTTGTCCCAAGTAGTCGTTTTTGTCCCGCTAAAATACCTAATAACTTCCCCGACATACAACCATAACCGCTGAAAGCCTTAAAGTGATTGTTGTACGGAGTCAGCAAATTGCTGGTTGAATTTGAACTTTATAACAACGTAGTAACATGGTAGCATTTATTTCTGTATGGATTTTTTGATATAGAACCATATCGTGTGAATGGATTCTAGTTCTTTCTCGTTTATAATAATATAAATTACGTGTCACAGTGTTTGTCCGTGATGGACTCCTAAACTACTTAACCAATTTTATTCAAATTTTGCACACCTTGTGTAGTTCGATTCAACTTGAAAGATAGGATAGCTTATATCTCAATTTATAGTCGCAATATTATTTTATTGCAAATGGTTTGTTTGATATCTTACAAAGGATTAGTTCACTAAGATTCTAACAGATGGCAGTTTAAGGTAATTAGTCGGCTAAATTGAGTATGTAAACCTTAGTTACTATACTAGCTGTACTCAGCGCTTTGCTATACATATAAAAAAATGAAATTTAAATAAAGGGCAGCTTACATAAGATTACATAGAAGCGCTCATAGTCCGGCGGCTCGCGTCGATCCTATGCGATCGACAGAGTTAAGCAACTGTACGGTCGGTACCTGGATGGGTGACCGCTAGTGGCAAAAATTTCTTG
>DWJN01000948.1:0-20198 GCA_018248895.1 Carystus phorcus
AAATTACTCACACTCTATTCCTATTAGCATTTAATATATAAAGTCTTGGTTTTATAAGTTTTGTAAGAGGTATACAAAATAAACTTAAACCAAAATACAATGCATAACAACAACATAATTATTACGTTGTATTGTGTATTTTAACAACAACATAAATGTATTGGTATATAAAATATTCTAGTTCAATTTTAAATTTGTATATGTAATTAATTTTTTTATCAAAATAAGGTCAAATCAATAAAAGACAATAACAAAGTATAAAATACACAACAAAATAAGTGACGTATAATTATTTTTGTCGTAAAAGTTACGATTCGTATTCCACATATTAATTAATACAAAAGGATCATTATAACGTCTAATTACTTCCAGAAGAACCTTGCTGAGATAATAGAGGGAATTGAGTGCTACCAGCTAAATAACCCTTTTATTTAATAATCTACAGGCTTTTTTTATTAAGAAATAATTCAAAGTGAATCCAATTAGACCATAATGATGTATTTAAGTCAGATTATCGAAGTGACTCGCTAGGGCGTTTCACACCGAGCCATTTAAAATTATAGTGCATTTTTTCGAGAAATGGACGAAATTATACAAATAATTCTTTTACCTATTTCGCGTTAACATACCTTATGATATCAAATGTTTTTAATCCTCATTAATATGATTATTCATTTGGACATAAGTAAACTATTATTTTTGTGTGTACAAAGATATTCAAATTATAGAAAATAGCATAAATTCAATACAGTTTAGTATTTTTCACCTAAAACTTCTAACGACTATTCCCAATATCTTTGTATGACCAGAGACAACCAAAGTTAAAATATGTATATACAACATTTTGACACTTACTAAATAACTTAGATGGGACTTGCCTTCAACCCATATCTCTCCTCATCACTGACGTCCAGAGCATACTTCCCCACGCTGCTTCAGAGCGGTTTGGTGGAGGTTTTAGTGACCAACCGAAGTGTCAAAGATTTTGTTTTTTTTTAGTATAAGTTAATGCTTGACGTCAACCCCACGTCACGAATATGTCTTTCTAGACCTATATTACATTATAGACAGATTACCGAGGACGTTAAACCTATCGGCCGGTGTGAAACCCCCTAGTCGGCGCACTTGACGCACGTCAAACACGGTATACTGTGTAGTAGTGTGTGTACCTGCGGCAGATAGGAGAGGCTCTTGGTGCTCTCGGCGTACTTGTTGATCGCGCGCAGCTCCTCCAGCGTCATGTGCGGGCTCGAGTTGCTGCGGGACGACTGCGACGACGAGCTCACCGACACCTGCAACGCGATGTCCTGCTAACTGCGTTAATCTATATGCTTTACACTGATCGCTTGTTATGTTACTAGCCGAGAAACGAGCGGACGAGACCTGATGGTAAGTGGACAATCGTCCATGGACAAAGGCAACACCAATGGAGTTTCTGATGTGTTGCCTGGTACTGTACTGGCTCTCAAACTCCCAGCTGGAACAGCTGGAGCTGGAATACGACGAATCGTTTGGCGACTGACTCAGGCGAAAGGGTGGTAGCTAGCCATACAGGCTTCACGAAGTCTCATAATATCAAACATCCCCAGTATTTCGGTCACATTGCCCGGCGTCTAATAGCGTGTTATTGCTTGTCAAGATCACCTAACGGCTGATGTTACCAAATGACTGCACTTACTGGTCCCTCCATAACAACAGCTTTAAGGAGAGTCGAAGACACAAAGCTGAAGAGGGCGATTGTTTAGTTTTCGAATTCAAAAAAATATTTTAGTGTTGGATACTTCACTTGTAAGGGAAGGCTATGGGCTATATAACAAAACGCTGTCATCAATAGAAACTGAGCATCAATAAGAAATGTTAACACGAGAAAAAATCTTTTGACAGCATCCAATCCATCAACTAGTAAATAAATAGAATTACGACACATGAACATTGTAACAGTAAACTACCTACCTTGAAGACGCTCTCCTCGAGGGATATAGAGAGTCGAGTGCAGGAATCGAGCAGGCTGTGCTCGGGAATGATGCCCAGGCCCAAGGCGCCAGCCCCGGCGCCGCCCACCGCTCCCACACCCACCAACGCCGGCATCGACTGACACTCCTCCGACTTCGAAAGACCTGCAAATTGCCCGCGTCGGTTTTCCCGTTGGGTTATAATGTAGATTTCTTCAAGGCAAGTGAATAGGCATCTTATAAGTTAGTGCGCTCACCATCCAAGGCTTCTCTGCTTACCATCAGGCAGGATAGTAGTCAAGCATTAACTTATATAGTGTAAAAAAACAAATAGTTTTGCTCATCACACTAATCAACCTTCAGTGATAGTTGATGACGAAGGTCTTTTAGACTGCTCTAGCATTTGTCATAGATTACCGAAGCGGTGCATAAGTAATCGCTCAATTCCAATCCTCGTACATAAATTTATAATAGTCATTATTTAGCTATTGAAAGTAAGCTATTAATGTAATGTAATGCAACCATAAAATCTAATTGTGTTGTAATACAACAGGTAGAGTAATAACAAAATAAATTGCAAAGAATTTCATTTTGTAAATGGGAAACATTTTTGACATAAAATGACTCTCGCAAGAATCCCGACCAATTAATGTATTAAATTTTCTTTTCTTAACGATTATCTTAAGTTTTCATTACACATTTTTTAATTAATTCTCCACGATGCAATGATCATAAAAGTAAATTTAAACCAAATGGGAACTTATAACCAGATTAATTTAAACTGTCAAAATATAAACAAAAAATAACGAATAATACCACCAAATACCTAAAATTAATACCCGATTATTAGTGTAACATTAGTGTTAACTAATGATGAATATAATCAAACAAAACATGTAATATTTGAGATGAAACTGTTTTCTTAAGAATTTAAGAGTGGTTATAACAAAATTATACCCCCAACTATAAACAAGTATGTTAAATACATCGCTAAGTGCCACCAAACCCCTAATCCCAGAACGAGATGGGTTCTAAAATACTACATTTAAATGGGTGTTATTGTTGAACGATGTGATGTTATTTACTTTATCACGTCATGACATATTAACTCACCAAATTATTGTATAATATATTGATAAATTATTATTTACACTGCAGTATTTTAGCAACTTATACGAGTCTCATTGAGAGGACCTGTGGAAGATTTTTTGTGTTATGGCTATGTATAACAAAGCATTCGTACTTAGTTACGACTATAAACAACTTATATTTACAGCCTAAGCGTATAGTTATCAATTGCAAAGTAAACAATTATTTAATACCGTTATTTATAGCTCTCCTGACCGTTATGCATGAAATTATAATTAAACTAATAAAATTATGCTTACCTTCTAAATTAAATTTATTGCCCCAACGATCGCACTCGCATTGAAGCCAAGTTTTTTCCGCTTCTAAGGATAATTGCCCTGAAAAAGAAACATTCGCATTTAAGAATAATAAGACCTGTTGGTTTGGACGTTGATAAAAATGTTCCTTAACATAAGAGGACGCTAAAAAAGAGATGGCAGTTTGGTTAACTTGAGGACACGAGCCGACTGTAGCGTACGATCAAATTAAATATTGTACGTTATCTTCCCAAAATTCCAGGCGCTTGGTGACCCAAATAGCTTCACGGAGATAGATGACACACCGGCGCAGATTAGATACTCGTAGTTACTATGCAAGGGCTATGATGGTAGCTTAAAACACAACCTATTACAAACTGAGATTGGAATACCGTACGTTCATATTAATATGACTCGCAATGTGTACGTCGAAGGACTGAAATAAAATGCCGCGTTGGTATTCCCGTACGATAATGTGGATGTCCAATCAAGAGTAAATAGGCTTCTACTAAGTTAGTACGCTTTACTTCCCGAGACTACATAACCACTTGCCATCAGGTGGCACTGTAGTCAAGTATTAACCTATCTACATAATAATATGTATATTATAAAGTGAAGTCCCTCCGCCGTGTGTGTCTGTCTGTCTATCTGAACGCGCTAATCTCAAAAACTACCGAACGGATTTACATACGGTTATCAGCGATAGATTGAGTGATTCAAGGTAGGTTTTCATGTATACCGCAATAATGTTTTGCGTACTCGTTCCTTAATGTTATTTTGGTATATTTACCTTATGCATGTATATATGCATATGCATTTAGTGACGAGCGGTTATTTTAATATTCATTATTATTATTGCAAGATATACGGTAAAAGAAGTGTCGGTCGAAGAACGTCTTGGCTGAAAAATCATTAGCCAGTGGTATAATAGAAGCACCCGTTCAATATTTAGAGCTACTGTATCGAAAGTTAAGAAGAAGATTTTAATATTACAAACAGTGTCTCCAATTTTATTTATTTGTATAGATGTGATGACTATTGTCTATCAATAATACATCATTCTTTCCCATGACTGCCTATTAAATTTAAACCAATCCCTCACACCGCATCGAATGACAGAACCAACCCTTTTCATATTCATTCATTCAAGTTCAATAGATACACATTTCAAAACAAAAATCGTTTTCACATCCTGCTAAAGTCGATCCGATTTCGCAACGAACAATGCGTGGGAACCACGCTCTGTAATAGTCATCGCATACTGCGGCCGCCGGCGAAAGTTATCGCAATATAGATTGCGCCCGTTTTGTGAGATTGCCAATGATCGATAAAGGCGATGTCAATATCTCACACGTATCCTACGTTATTAAACGGTTCGATATTAAATATCTGAACTAACGACTCGTTATCAACAAGTTCGTGGTATCATATACCTATTGTATTCTATTATGTGTAAGTAGGAAGGCCTTTTACGTGACTAATTTGTGCCGAATCGAAACTACCTATGTCAAAAGTATGATGGTTGCACAAAAGCTTTCTTTTATAGCTTAGACAAGTAAAAATTTTGAGAAGTTCTACCTCTTTGAGAATAAGGGGTTTGGATGCGAGAAAAACATTGTCTTTTAAGTTGAAATTTCGTATTGGAACTCTTTCATAAAAATAAAGACACAGGTGAATCAGTACTTACCAAAATTCACTAAATGCAAAATAAAGATGGAAATTAAGAGTGATATGAGATATGCGAAAAAATGATACGAGTAGAACGTTTTACATTGACCTTGCCTATCAATCGGGGAGTCCCGGCTTCGATTTCTCGCTCGGGGCTAACATTTCTGTTACTAAACTTTAATTGGAAACTAATGTATATAGAATGAGATACTGGTGCTGAGGAGTTTCTTTCGGCGTTTTTTCTCTTCTTCATAAGGCACCCTTCAGAAACGGTGGTAGATGCCAAAATATTTGACGTTCATAAGTGTATGAAACATGAAATAAATTATTTGAATTTGAATACAAGGAATCTTAATTCCCTTGCTTAACGAGAGTGCTCTTGCTTTAGTCGGCCGCTAAACAATTCGTCGTATTCTAATTGAGAGCTTGAAAGTCAGTACTTTACGTCTTTTCTCTTCTTTTTTGGCTACAACACATAACCGAACAAAGCGTCAAGCCTTTGTTGTTACTGACAAATTACTGCAAAACACTTACTAGCATAAGCCTCCTGATCCCGGTGATGTCTCGGTGGCGGCGGGTCCCTGAAGGAGCATATCCACTCGTCCTTAACCCGCAGAATGCGACCCGTCACCCGGGCGTAGTACTCGTAGTTATCGCGCCCGAAGAGGTCCCCGGCGCTGAACTGCTCTATCAACTGTCGCATTATCCGCGTCGCTACCTGCGATACAAACACCTATAGTCCACGACTCGAGTTACGATAGCTTTTGGGTCACTATTACAGCAGAGATAGCCAATGTTTATGATATGTTACAATAGTTTATGAAGTGTTACATTAGTTTATGAAGTGTTACACAAGTTTATGATGTGTTACATTAGTTTATGATCTGTTACATTAGTTTATGTGTTACAATTTATAAAATTTCATTAGGGTTATTGTACATTGCTACTCTATACTTTTGTGTTTGTTGATCTATAGTCTATGTACAGTCACGGGCAGTGATATGTATACGTTGACAATTTCTAATTAATGAAGCAGAAGACATTGAACAAGTTTGATTCAAAATTATGTAGGCATCTAATTGTTCCATAATCATTAATTCTATCGGTTCATTGTAAACATAAATGGAAGTATACCTAATTATGAAACAACTAGCTGTACCCGCAAATTCGTACATGTAGACTTTAATAATTATACAGTTAAACCTCCTTAGATGTTTCTTGCCGCTTCTCTTCCCAGACGACTTACATTGGGAATTTGTTGAAGCGATGTTATAGTTTTAATATAGTTTTTTAGACATTCAATATGTTTGTAAAAAGCAAGTTCAATAAATGTTTTTTAATTTCTCTTGCTGTGGCGGTAAAACAAAAAAATAACTTAGCATCATGTGCTGGCTGTGCTATAAAAATCTATTCAATGAAATAGAAAAACTGATTCGCGATTTACCACGGACTTCAATCGTTCCTGTACCTTTGTGACCAGCCAATAGGTACAGAAAATTCATACTACCCGCATAAAAACTACTCTTGAATAACAGACACAGAGTAAATTTTATAAAAATATTCATTTCTAGTACTAAGATGACGTCTACTAACAAAAAAATCAAGTAAGCATGCAATAAATTTTGAAATTTAGTAATCGGATAACTTTGATAAAACATGATAAGTAAACCCAATATCCATCCAGCGCAGTAGTAATATTTCTCTAATAGGTAAAATAATGAGTACAATAGTTTTACCTTCAGGCAACTTATATATTTATTAGAAACCAATATGGTTGATATTTATATGTTTTAACCTCATTTATTTCAACTATTAATTAATTCAAATATACTTATTTTCGCTGCAACTTTGTATGTTACCTTGGATGTTGTAGGTAATCGTATATGAAGTGAAAACAAATGAGTCAAATCGAGGAAATGAGTAATAAGGTTAATTTCACGAATCCTTATCTGACGGCTGCCGACTGTTAGTTAAACGCTACGAAGTGTTGCAGCCTTCATAAGCAGGTATTGTGCAAAACAAAGTATGCACAAGATAATGTAAACATTACAAGAATGTTATAAATATTTAAATTGAAAGATATGTACTATATAAAGATTGTGTATAAAATAATTTTCGCATATTAAAACAAGTTGTGTTGTATGAAACTACTATCTTTTTAGTTAAAACTTCTACTTCTTTTTTATTTGAAAAATAACTATAGGTGTTTTCGTATGTTCTTAACAACTGCGCGATAATTTTTGGAAATTTAAAAAATATAGATTAAGTTCCAAGTATTTTTATGAAAAATCAAGAAAAAAAAAATTTTAATATGAGAAGTTTTTAATTTTATCTCTCAGTATTTTTTTAAATGTTAAAGTTTATAATAAAAAAGAAACAACAACGGCTTTTGAACCATTTATGAAGTTATATTTCCAGAAATCGGTATCACCTCCTACTAAGTTATAAGTACACAACGCCGTGTACACGTAACTAGTTAGAAATGTGATGCACTGATTATTCTCACCGCACAATGCTATCTCAAATGAACGCTTCTGGTTTTTGCTGGTAAAGTGCATTCAATGATTAGCTCATCGTCTTATAATTACAGTGATTGTATGAAACTTACGCAACGTACCTGCACGCAAACGAAATTGCTTTATGCACGCATTGAAACATTTCCTTCTTAAATCATTAAGCAAAAAGCAATTCCAATTAAAGTTGTTGATAATGTTTAGTATTCTATCATTAAATTCACTTACTTATAATCTGGCTCGAAGGACCGATGACTGTGGAAAAACTGAATTTAAAAAGCGACTACAGCTTGGAAAATCCCGCTTGTGGTAGATAGACTAATTATCTAAAGAAGCGACAGGTATCTAGTACAAGTAGATTTTTAGAACTTATTATTATTATTCACTTTATACAACACAAAGGTTTCATAAATAAGAAAAGAGATTTGAAAATTATCCACTAAAGGAGTAACATAGGGATCCACGAGAAGAGGTTAGCAACGTATGTTTACAAAAGATTTTTGTCAGATTGACATGAAATTTATTAAAAAAAAATGAAGTCCAATTTTAGTGTATATTGGGAATGAAATACAATTTTTTTTGTGCATACATTACACATGTACAGTGCTCCATGTCTACGAAGCTTTGACAGAAAACCAACGTCAAACCGCCGACAGTCATTGTCAAGTACCGAACATGTCAAACAATAAGGGTCCGAAATGGGGGAAGTTATGGATATAAATAAGTATTTCAAATAAGGTCTTTATTGTTATGCTAAGAAAGAACTAAATCCAAGATAATATGACGTGATTATAATCGATCTGAGCCAAGCATCCAAAAAAATAAGGTATACCTTATACTAGCCAACTAAACTACTTACAATCGTTGTGAGTGTGCGGGGAAATAGAAAAGCCTTTCGGATTAAGTCTACTCTTTAATTTTAAATTGAGACTTCGTTTTAATATACAATATATTTACTGTTATAATTTCGTCATGCAATAACTTTAATTTTATTAATCGCATTATGTATTAAGTATGTATTTACATTTATAAATGGATCATTAGCAGTGATGATACTCGAAATAAACGTTTGCATGCCAATGAAGTTGTAGAAGCCAAAACTACAGAAGCAATGCAATTACACCTTACAACTACTATTTTATGAATGTGATAGTAATAGATACAAGTGTACTCACGGAGACTTCGGCCTTAGGACGCATGTTATAAATACATTAGTGAACATGTAAAGCTATGTACATTTCAGCATTAAAATTCTAAAGAAAACTAATATTATTCCTTGTTTGATGTCTATTAGCGACTGGGACCACTTACCAACAAGTAGCTGCCATTTAGTCAGTTTTTTATATCCTACATTTTTATATAACTACACTTTTCATAAAATTTCACTATTCTTTAGACATTATTTTTAGAAGAATTATTTATTTGTACAATTGACGACCCGCGTGGCGTAATGGTCATCACGACTCCCGACGAGGCAGAAATTTGAATGATGAATTTGAAATTTCTGTTCCCGGTCTGGGTGTGTGTGTAATTGTCTTTCTGTGTTGTACATGACACCCACGACACGGGGTATCCTAGTGTGTTATTTGTTTATTTATATTAAATAATATTCGATACTACATCTCCGACAGCGAAATTACACGTAATAAGATTAACCACTAACCTCTCAATCTCGGATCTTTAGAATTGACTTATCGACCCGGTGATCGAAGTCATAAATTTAACCACGCAACTTGAAATGCCGGTAAGTAATAACTGATAAGTCTTGATTTCGAATCTCGATAAAATTGATATTACATTGGCAAGGTATTAAAAATCAACACGTTAGGTTACTTTCTTCCATTAACTTTTTATGCACCATTTAAAAAAAACTTCGAATCAGTCAACACGCTATTTGTGGTCAAGATCAAAGAGAATAGTTTTAGGGCTGATATAACTGCCGCTCATACAGATTCCTTTTTTTGCACTAACTCTAATACTTTCACCTGTATTCACGAAATATAAGACATGTAAAACGACAAACTAAGGCACCTACATTTACATTAGTACCCAAACCGAAATTGGCAAACAGTAGAGATATCAACATTCAACAGCCAGCGTTTTGCAGTACAATTATAGCTCCTGCGTATGATCTCCTAGCATCAGTAAAAGATAGGTAAGTTAGGTTAGAGTCAGCTGGTAAATAACTTACTAATAGGAAAAGTTAGTAAATACACTAATAAGTAGGTTTTTTTAATTACAAGTTCATGCTTGACTATAGTCCTTGATTGTAAGTGGCAACATACATAGTTCTGGGTGATATATACCCTAACTAGTGATCTACTAGAAAGTCTTCGCTTTTACTTTGTTTTTTACCAGATATATCATTCGTAAACAAGCTGGCACGTAATATACCAATGCATGTACAGTCAGTTTAATTCACTCGTACAATACCAATGCAATTTCAACTAAATTCCACTTCTATTCAATAAATTTGAACGTCGCTTCAACGTCCGAGTTAAATACCAAGGGTTGCCACTGAAAAAATTATGTCGATGAAAAGTTTTATTCATTCACACATAAATCCTGCTCATTTTCAGAATAAACATACATTTTCTAGGCTTTAATAATTTCGTTATATAACAGGGTTTTCTGTGAGCATAAATAAAGCCATTTCACAGTCATTCTTAAGACCCAAGAAAATAACATCGGGAAAATGGATTTTAAACTAACATTAATATAAACAGAAATTTAAACAAAAACTAAAAATTGTTATAAGCGATAACCCTAACATGGACAATACGCGCGGGCATTGAATGATTTCAATGGGAGTCGTTTGATGAGCGGACACACTAATCATTATATCATTATTATACGCGCCCATACACAGAGGGTTCAACCCTCCTTGTTCTGCGACCAGTATAACCTGACACATGCTGTTAAATAACTCGTGTAATATACAGTATTTATTGGTACATATGGTACAACAGTTGTTATATACAAGTATATCATGATATATTACAACACCTATGACCCTCGATTATAACAAATAGCTTTGGTTTATAGTGAAATATTCACATTATACGTCGATATTTTTGCAGTGACCAAATTTCAACTGACTCGAATTAGCAGCGTAAATAAATGAATATCATTACTACCAGTAAAAAAAGTCACTGTATTAATGAAATAATAATTTAATTTTAACGTATAAGTCTATCTCTCACATGACTTAAAATTTTCTTTACTACTGTAAATAGAGTTGATTTACTCAGCAATGTTATAGAAATATTGATCGTAAAAATTTAATTTGACATGATTAAACTTTCAAAAATATTTGTGAAATGTACTAAATAAACAATACAATATAATTTATTGTGCACATCAAACTATAGGAGACATTGAACAAAGAGACATGACAAACAGCATTGAAATGACACAAAAGGTCCTATCGTCATAATAGCGATGTTTTCCAGACAGTCCTTACAGTATAAGACATTGTGTTAAAGGAAGTTAGTACTTAAATATAGTTTAGTAACTAACCTTAAATCTCTGCACATCCTCCATGGTGGCGGTTTTGCCATCGGATACGCACGAGTGGAAGAATGAAGGCGCAACAGACACGCCGAGCGCCTCGGAAGTCATACCGGTACCTTTAAATAATAAGTAATATGAAGGAAAAAGATTGATATATAACCACCACTTTCTGAACGGCTGATTAACGTAAAAAAAATAAGTAACTTTCAAATGTAGTCAAAAGTCAATAGTATCGCTGAAACCATGCTTTATATCATTTGATTTAAATAATTGATCAGTTCATCCTCCGATCGTGATGATGAAATGCGATTTTGTTTTTTGATTTATTATTGTATTACCTATCAACGTTTGAAACTGTCTTGATTTGACACAGCTTAGTTAACATGCTTGTTAATTCAAAATGATTTTGATAACGCTTTCAGAAACCAGCGAAGGATAGTTGTTTTTTTTTTAATAATGTCGGATCGTTGAGCAAAGTTGGCATCGACACAAAGGTTCGTGAAGTCTACTATACTTGGCCGAGGTGGCGGATAGTCAAATGAGTACAGTCACGAGCAATAAAATGTATACGTTTAAATGACTGTAATGAATACACATACAGTACAGCACGATAAAATTCCTTTATTACAAAAATATGTAATTATAAAGTTTTCCAATAATTATGGAGACTGATAGTTTGTATTCCAGTCAGACTTGGTGATGGGTAATTTTCCGAAACTTTACCGATTTTTTTTTTACTATTCCGAAAAGTAAAAATAATGAGTAAATATCTATATACTCTTCAGTTTCATCGCTGCATTTCTAACATTTCAAATAAGTAATTTTACTATCTTTGAAATAGTGTTTTCATCACACAATGTTATATAAAATAAACTACCAGACACAACTGACGCAGCATCATAACCTTTAAAAGTCACAAAATGGCAGCACACAATAGATTATACAAATATGTCGTGTTCTATAATTAAGGGAATGTTGATATCAAATTTCGTGCCACAAATGTCCCGACCGCCATAGTATCGTGCGTCGAGAACTAATTAAAATATTGTGATTGGCAAAGAACGTTAAGCGTATCAATTAATGTAACAAACGGATATGGTAACCATGCGGTGGATTTATATAGATGACGATATTAGCTTTGTTCACAATTAAAGAAAACATTTACGTTAATTGCCAATGATTATTTCCAATTTAACCTATAACATTGAGATGAGCGGAACTTTTTAAATAATTAGCTATAACTCAAGATAAATTAATTTATTACAATAATAACAGTTGTATAGTTTGTAGTATTTATTACCTGTAAGCTTCGTATTTAAGAATAGCTTATTATAATACATACTATGTATTATGTATAATTATAATGATAGCATTTACCCGCGGCTTCGTTTGCGTTGAAGCTCCTAAATAGATATCAAAGGTATTTATTTTTCATAATTTTAATGTGTAATATATTTATGTAATGTGATAAACCTATGTCCTTTTGGATACCTCTAAGAATATTTTGGCATGAAAACGTAAGTACATCGTCATTTTATAATAAACTAGTTGACTCAGCAGACGTTGTTCTGCAACAATATAACTTAATAGACTCGGCCACGCGTTGCTTTGACCTTACCGAACCCACCGAAGAACCTTATGGAACTAATTCTTTGTGAGATATTAAACTAATAATTTGCAATAAACTAATATTGCAACAATAAATTGAGATGTAAGCTGTCCTATCTTTTAAGTTGGATCAAACTGGACACGGTGTACTAAATTTGATATAAGTCGGTTAAGAAGTTTTGGAGTCCATAGCGGACGAACACCGTGACAGGTACTTTATATTATATTATGAAGATAATAAGTATGCCAATGCTGTGGACGAAGTTTTTCCGATAATTAAGATGGAACTTCATTTCACTTCGAGGTAAGTTCGTTTAATCATCAATCATATAAGAAAGGAAGTCAGGAAGTAAAATGTTTACGATGTATGTGGTTTCATCTACTCTTCAGTCAAGAGTAGAATTATTTTTATATATTTCGGTTGCAGTACTGAAGATAAGTAGAGTGAATATACATATACTTCCAGAGGACCGTCCCCTCATTCGTAATAATAACAAACATGACTGACATATCTGGTATACAAAGACAGTATACAGAGCTAAAACAAATTAGTAAACATATTCGCGTTACCTTTCCGTTTTTTTTTTCAAATAAAGAAGCGAACTTGGAACTTTTACCTCACTAATGCTACAAGGCAACAGAGTATAAAATAATAGATACAATATTTTTCTTTACCGGTCATTTGTTCCATTCCTCTTCCGTTAGTAGTTTTTTAAGGGCCAAATCTCGATGTAATTTTCTGATTCATTGGCTCCGAATAATCAATAGATCGTTGAATATATTTCCGTAACTTTTTACCACATCAAATTGTATACTTTATAGAAAATGTTGATTGTCGGTAACTCAGAACGAACCTTTCTTATTGTAAAGGGCGTTTGAAGCATTTTTTCCGTATTACACTATGAGATGAAAGTATACTTTAGGAATTCGATTTACGGGTGGATTTGAATCCGTGATTTTCCCGCGTTTTTATAAACTTGATCTAGTCTGTGTCACCAAATTTTTAACGCAACTCCGATTTGGGTAATCAATTGAAAAAATAGGTACAAACATTACATTAATGATTAAATGCTGCAGAAATATAAAACCACGGTTACACAACAGTTTTTGCCTGTTTCTCTGTTTGAACTAATCACAGAAATGGCTTGCTCAATTTTGATGCGATTTCCACTCAGGAACTGTATGAAGATTGAAGTAACATTCTAATCTTATTTCAACCGATTCATAAATAAAAACACACACTAATTCAAAGAGACATCGAGACATTTTGTGTTACTATTTCTCTTAATACGGATTTAGTATATGTACTTGTAAAACATAAAGGAATAGTTACCCAGTGAATGAATAATATATTATTGATTATTAATACATCAAATGAGGGCAAGAATCGCGGAAAGAGATTTAATCAGCTATAAATTTGTATAAACTTTTACTTGGAGACCCTAAAACTTGTCTCTAAACCTGCATTGGATGTCCGCGATTACAAACATTCCGAGGTGAAGCCCCTAATATTCTTGGACTATTTCCGTGTAACCGATAAGAAAACTAAGATTTTCCATTACAAGACGTAGTAATTTCCGCGTGGTATCGTATCGAAACACGATATCATATTATATCTATCCGTCCATTGTTCATCGGATTACCGCTCCATTTACCGTGGGGATCGGTTGATCCGAATACCGATTGCCACACATCTGATAAATGTGTCACTTAAAGCAAAAAAAACATACCTCATAGACGGTTAAACGATTTTTCGAATTTTTGACATAGAAGATACATGTGAAAAAGCAGTTTATGAGAAAATTACAGATAGGCTCTTCGTAGTTTATTTATTGCATCAACAACGTTAACGGTAAAAATTACATACACACAAACATTTACAAAACAAAGGTAGATGTCAGAGAGAATTCTGTTAGAGCTGCAAATTAATTTCAATAATTATATGTTCAAGTTCATAATTTGTTGAAAAACATTAATACAATTATCAATATCAATCATATTTATAACATTAATTTTATTAAGTCTGTTTTTTTCTTTTTATTCATTTACATTTTGCATTAATAACTTCCTCTATTCAGTCAGTCATTTGCACAAAAACATTAATTATAAATATATTACGCCAAAATTAAGACAGATTCTATCTGAGGACCTTGAGTTCCCACTGAGTAGACAGTCAACTTCAGAGAAGATAATACGGGAAAGATTAGTCTCTTACACTGCCTAACAGATAAGATTAATTTAATCAGATATTAAGTAATTGCCAGTTGCCAGCGAAAACAATACGGAGTACCGTTAAAAATATTTCTGATTTTTTTTTGTTTATAACCTCCTTGGAGCATACGGCCTGAAAATCTTTTACTAAAGTTCCGTAAACAGAAAAGAACCTTATTATCAGTACCTGGTAAGACAATGTTAAAAAAAGTTATAAAAATTCATGAGACCCCATACAGGACAATGTATCTTGAATATACTTTTTTATCCTTTATTTCCCGTATTTATAAAATGGCAAAATACAAATATACATTTTTAAAAAAAGGGCACAAAGATTTTTGTACTACAATTACTGGTATACTGTACTAGTATTTTATATGTAGGCATACATCAACATAACAGCTTTAAATGCGTTTTAGAATATTTTATTTAAAAAAATTTGTAAAACAAATAATTAAATTTGCACCCGGAAATAGTGTCTAAATCATGAAACTCGAACTAAAATACGACAACGTCTTCAGCATTGCTTACGAGAACAGATTAAATAATCGCGCAACGGCCGCCAGTTGCATCATTAAATGAAGCGTGAACGCCCCCGCGGGTTCGTGTAATTGGCGAAATTAAGACTAATTATTTTCGATCTGACTATACCATGTAACGAAATGTTCGGTTTAAAAGTACGATGACAATTAGGAAACATGAGCGTTAATATGATTTTGGTAACATTTCATTATTTCAATTACCAATGTTATCGATTAAGTCTGAATCTCCACTCAATAGTTGAAATAAAAAAGAAAATACCGGCAGTTTTATTTATCTCTACAACCTAAAAATCATACTTTACTTAATGATTGCGATAGCCTAACCATTTTTTGATTAAAATGACCACAACTTTCCTTTCGACAACCTAGTAATCATCGCTATTGTGTCTCAGCCATTACTAAACTTAAGCCCGCTATATTGACGGACCTTCAGCCATAGCCAGGCAAACCAAACTGTCAGAACCGGGTGAGATTCGTCAATATAAGCAACGTCCGGGTCGAATTGCAAGTTTTAATAACAAGTAAAGTGTTCTGTAAATGAGTGTCTCAGATTAAACGACGAGGTGACGATGCTGGAGTCGAATAAAACATAATATCGGGAAGTGGTGGTATGAAAAGAATCTCAAATGAACATTGAGCATTGAACCGAAAGGTTATGTCCGTTTTAAATATTTTTTACTATGGGTACTGTAGTGTCCTGTGTCGAATGATATTCGCCAGAGGAACACCTAGGGCTGCACTTCGCTATCACTGGCTCACCACTACACCAACACGAGCGCGGGCGCACGTCTAACCCGTACCGAGTTCTGTACTCGATTGACGATTGACAGTTACCCCTCTGAAGGTGTACATGAGACAATGTTGAGTATCCACTAAATAGATACAAACACTACAGGACCGTTAGTAATAAAAATTCTTAACGACTCTACTTCGAAGGAATTAAAGTTTATCTTGCCATTGAAATCTCAAGTCTTTTGAATAAGTCTTACCACTAACCCCTTTATAATTTCGCATGCATCTGTAGCTCATATTATTATAATAGAGATTATTAGTATATGCTACTGAGCAAGTTCAATGAGGTTTTAATAACACACTACGGAACACGATTTACAACAAAATTACTGCAATTTATTTCTGTATTTCACCGGAATAAAACTAACTTTGTAACGAGTAATTGCCATTGTTTTGTAAACCGATTCAAAACACTAGTGTTAGTAAACATTGTTGTTGTTATCAGATCGTTCCCATTGTTATGATTGTCATAAACGTCGTGTTTAGTCATCGAGACATTTTAATTCTATAATTAAACTATAGTTTATAAACATATGACCGAAATGATATGCAGAAAGTGAAGCATTTGTATTTATTTAGTAGATACTTAACATTGTCACACGTACACGGACGGAGGGGGTAATTGTCAACCATCAGTCGAGTAGAAGACTCGGTACGGGTTAGACGTGTGCCGGCGTTCGTGTTGGTGTATTGGTGAGCCAGTGATAGTGAAGCGCAACCCTAAGTGTTCCTCTGGCGAATACCATACGACACAGGCCACTACAGAAAAGTTGTCGCTCCGGAACTGCGATAAAGAGAAAACACTACGATTTATATGGACTTAGATGGAATTAGACTGACAAACGAGCAGTCTAGCTAGAATGGTACATGATAATAGCTCATGAACATTGATATACCAAAATACTGCACAAACCAAAGAACCAAGCAATAACGCTTTGTCGGCTGCAAAAGAAAAGAAATAGAAAGAAGGACAGTTCCTTCCAGGCTAGTGGCCTTAAGCTCCCAGCCGGAACATGACGAATTGGCAAATGACTCCAGCGAGAGAGTAGTAGCTAGCCAGGCTTCACCGTTGATTCTAGAAAAAACCTAATAATACTTATTATCACTATTATACTAAAGTGCCATCTAAATTGCCTAAGCTAAAAAATCAAATACAATGTTGATTTGCTACTTTGTATTTCGTGTATTTTAGGCGCTACGCAGACGCGTATTAAACGCTAGCTAAGTATTCCTTTTTTGCAATAATGCGCTACAAAAGTCGTCAAATTAAGACTTTTGTAGCACAATGGTCACCATGTCAGATTGTCGTTTACATTGACCTAGGTTCAATTCCCAGCAAGGCTTAAATTTGGATGATAAGTTTCAGTTTCTGTTTTCGGTTTGGGTGCGTGTTTTTTTGTTTGCTTGTCATGACACCCACGACACAAGAAATCCTTATGTGTGCCTATGAATGTGTAAAATTATAATTTAACGTTATAATAAATATAAAGTCGAACATCTGCGCATACGTAAACAGTATTAATGCAGTTAAAACTCAAGCATTGCCAGTCCGCAGTTTGGAGTTACAACTAGAAATTAAGAATTGTCTCTTGAAAACACCAATTTTATATCACATAGTGGACGTGTTTCACACAGGACAAGAATCTAGCCGCATCGGAAACGTTACTTCATCATTCTCTATCGCTACCAACATTACTACGTAAAGTAAACGAACATTTACTAGCAGCATTTAGAACAGCATTTACAAGTACCATTTAGAAGCAGTGTCTAGACGAGCAACCAGGGTTTATGTTCCGGCAACTGCCGCGACCGAATACAGCAACTACGGTGTTCGTGACGTTTTCCCGTGTCGATGAAATGTCTACGTTTGCGCAGAGCTTAATTTACTATTTAGGTCGGCTGAGCAGAGTAATCCTGCCAACATTGATATAAATACCCATGTGGTTACTTTGTGACCAAATTTTGCGTTTGCGTGTTATTACACGTGTCTAAAATAGACTTTGTACAAAAGTAATACTCATAAGATTGTATTAGATTTTCACTAAGGAATACGTTACTTTTGGCCTTGGATTTAAGTGTAGGAATAGAAATTGTTAATTTTAAACGAGTCGTGTTTCGAATGTGGTTCGAGAGCCGTTAAATTCTTTCTTAGCCGAGAACGTATGTGTAATGCCTTTGGTAATATCATAGAAGAAAGAGATAATAGAAATGGTACAAATATGATTAGTATGGGGACCGGTGTAGCCAAATCAACACAAGTAAAACAATAATACTATCTGCTACTTACATAAAAAATCGAGAATAATGAAAACATCATTAATTTTATTTGTAACACTATAAAACTAATGACAACCAAACAATACAAATATAAGGAAAATCGGCTGTCAAACAGGAAAATCAAGTGTGCAACTGTTCTTTCAATTATATGTATACGTATAAATTATTTGAACTCTGGTTAACTTTGCTTAACCCAGATATAATCTTAATTCAATGTCAATAATGTTATCTAAGTGAATGCAATGGACCGCGTGTAATCATATTACATAATTAAGATATTATAAGAAGATGGACATTGACATAATGATATAAAAATTAATGATTTTCAGGGCTGTTTAGTGGGGACATGTGGGCACACAATGCCCCGACAGCAAATTTTTAAGATATCAAAAAATTGCCATGAAAACTGAAAAGAATGAAACAAAAAAAAATTTGGTAACATTTCCAAAAATTTTTGAAATTTTATTTTTTAACCGACTTAAAAAAAGGAAGATGTTCTCTCTCAATTCGTATGTCTTTTTTATGTTTGTAGGTCAATAACTTTTTACTGGGTAGACCGATTTCGATTATTCTTTTTTTATACGAAATCTGGTGCCTTCCCATCTGTCCTATATTAATTTGAGCGATATCCGACGAATAGTTTTTTTACCTAATAATGCACATTTACTTGATACGTATGACTTCGGAATCGAAATATTTAATACGCCGTATTTAATTGAATTCGGTTTTTATGCGCGTTCATTGACAAAGCGATTACATTTTATGTAGTTGTTATTTTTTAAGCCCCTATATTTTACAAGTATAATTGGTTCTCTGCCACTCGGTAAACAATAGGGACATAGGTACTTTTAGCACATTTACATCGCAATACAATGCTGCATTTAAAGGCAAAGGTATGAACTAATTAACGTGGGTACTTTCCTTATCATAGTCATTTATAAAATAATGATAAACTCTGTTATGAATACCTAATACAAATACATGGATCAATTTTATTATTCTTTTTAAATAATTACCTATTTATTTACTTTAACAAAATAAAATGATCGGTCTTTATAAAAAGGTAGCTAGTTGACCCAGCAGACGTTTTTCTGCAACATATATAACTTAGCCGACTCGGCCACGCGTTTATGTGACTAAGGTCACATTATTACGTACATATTAAATACTCAATTTTGTCAATCTTACACCTCCATCTGTTAGAATCATATGGAACTAATTCTTTGTGAGATATTAAACGAATAATTTGCAATAAAATAATATTGCAACTATAAATTGAGATGTAAGGTATCCTATCTTTTAAGTTGGATCAAACTGGATACGATGTACGTACAAAATTTGATTATTTGATTTGATTAAAATCGGTTAAGTAGTTTCGGAGTTCATAGCGGACAAACACCCGTGACACGTACTTTATATATATTAAGATTTATATAAAGATATATTAGCGCATTCAACAGACGCTATCTTGAAAGTCTTGAAACACATTACAATATTGTCGATTTACGACATAGGATAGTCGAAAATATAATAAGAATATTCTAGAAGTCTAAACGATTTATCTTTCTCAAGACGTCAGCTTATGGATACGACATGATAATATACAGGGTGTTAGGCAACCGCTCCCGAAAACGAAGACAGGTGGTAGTGCTGGTGGTACTAAGTACCATGAGCATGAAAAAAAATCGATTCCGATGAAAAAAAATTTTTTTTTCAAAATTTTTTTTTTGCATTATT
>DWJN01000949.1:0-20198 GCA_018248895.1 Carystus phorcus
TATACGTCCCGCTCTTTCAACGAGCGGTGTCCCTGTCGATATTGTTTATGTTACTGGCCTACGTGCTTCGTCTCAGGTAACTCTACGTCGTCCGCTACATTATCCAAAAGATTTTTGTAAATCGTTTTCAATAGAAGGAATAGCAACAGTTTTATTTTGAACAAGGCAAGCCTCCACAAAAAGAACATCAAGATTGTATAACGAGTATGTTAGTATTTTTAACAATCCACGTGAGAATCTTATTTATAAATCAGCGATAAAAAAAAAAAAATCTTTTCAAAATATTCGTGCAAATACTTTTATTTTGATGAATAATAAATTTATAAATGAATACTTCAATAATTTTTTTTACATTTTTTATTTCGTAAATGTAGACTCACAGATCGAAAAATATAAATACAGTATGTTCCGTATTTCCTTTATAAACAGCTAACATTTCAAAATAGACACATGTATTTGTCTGAAAACTTTTAATGACTAATTGTAGGTACATTGTCTCACAATAAAGCAGGTAGTATATTAGTATATTAGGATCGAACTGGTGTAACAAGTTGGATCGCGCCGGGTCACTTTTCGCAGATGTGATAACATGAATTTTAAATAGAAACATTAACCTTAAAATCAGTGGTCTACTATCAATGACAAGGTTTATGAATCAAGTTATATAATCTCTTGCATTAAACCATCGTAAACAGTCAAATTTTTATAAATAAATTTATGATATCGATTTATAAACATAAAATGAGAAACTACGTTATCGATAGACGGTCAATCCTTATTTTTGGTTTATAACAGGTTAATATATTATGTCAAAGGTCATAAGGTGATGCAGGATGGCGCTTAACAAGATGATTTACAAGTAGTATTTAGTTTTTTTTAGTTTCATCCAAAACAGGTTACAGACAAGGAAATATATTTATGATTACCATATTTCATTACTGTGTATATACAATACGTTTATTGAAATTAAGGCTACCGATTTTATTACATTGTTATAAATTACGAAGTTTTTGTAGTCATTAAGTCATTTAGTTATTTTAAAAGGTAAAATCGGTGTATCAAATATCATAGTACAATCTCTTTATAATAAGGATCGTTTTAGTAAAAAATCAAAAACAGTAGTTTTCTCCGATAAACTTTATTCTTCGACCGGCTGGCTTTAAAGTTAGCGGTGTGATGCTTTACGTTATTTTTATTTGATCTAAAATTTTCAGCAACGTCCAATAACATTTCATTTTTACTTACGCGATTTATGACTTGCTTTAACAATGATTACTATATGAATATTGTACAAAAATACTTTAAAAATAATACAACATTAAAAAGAGTAATTAATATAATAAATGCTTTTTTGGTTTATATTGAGCAACTTATATATAATTGCACTGAGTAACAGTTTCATTTATTCCATGACACTAATTAGGTCCTTTGCTAGAGGTGCCTCCTTCTTAATTTTTTGCTACTACTGGTACAGTACTTTTAGAGCTGTCACTTTTTAAAAATGTGGGTGCATGCGTTGTAGTCCCTCCTGCGAAAATCCTCAAACTTAAAGCACTATTTTTAAATGGCGATAGGCTAAATGGAGATATTATCGGTCGTTTTGTTGGGTTTAAATACAAGTCGAATATTGATTGAGTTATTTTAGCAGTTGTCGGAAAAGGAGACTCCGTAGATGTTATTGTACTCGTTTTGCTTTTTGTAACTTCTATTGATTTGGCTGTCGCTCGTGAGTTGAATGTAGGAGCTGTAGTCCAAGGTTTCGAAGTAGTTGATCCTACGAATGATTTAGTCGAAGTGGTAATATTGTTTGGACCTATCAATTTCCTTGGTATTACCTTGGAGTCAAGCCAAGATCGGGATTTTGTCCACGGATTTGATGTTGTTGATTGAAACTTTGATGCTTTTATCGTCACGTCTTCTTGCGTTTGGGCCATTGCGCTAGACAAAGAATTTTCAATCCTTCGTATTGTTGATGCAGGTTTTGATGTGGAAGTGGTTGTTGTGTACTTTGAGGTTGTTCTCCATGTTGGCCAGGACCTTGAAGAAGGTCTTGATGTTGTTGTTATTGTTGTTGGTCGAGAAAGTGTCGTTGATGTTGTATATTTTGTAGTTGTTGATGATGTTGTGGATGTCGTTGTGGATGTTGTTGTTGTTGATGATGGTGATTTTGTTAGCGACGGTGTTGTCGATAGTATTGGTATTGTTATTGGTAATGGCGGTGTTGTAGATGATGACCATGGTTTATAAAAATCAAAGTAACCATGTTTAACAGTTGCAGCCGGCGCTACTCTAACTGAAGTCAACATTGATATAGGTTCAATTGATTTACTAACAGAGAAATTGCTTTTTAATTCAGATTTTGTTTTATCCACCGATAAGCTATGGTCGACCGATCCTATCGTGGATTTTTGGTTTGTTGATGATGGTAAGGATATTTTTGTCTTTTCTGTAGATACTTCTTGTGCAACTTTAGTTTGAACTGAATTAGCTGAATATATCCTAGAAGACATCGTCGTTCCTTTTTCAGCAGCAGTGGAAGGCAAAGACGTAAATGGCATAAACGGTTCAAGAATTTTCGTTGAAGGTCTTGTTGTAGTTGTAGTAGTTGCTACTGGTATATCAGCTTTTGTTGTGAATTTAAGAAAATATTCCTGTTTTCTGTCATTTTCTGGTATTGTTATATTTCTTGGCATGATTGTAGATGCTGAAATTGTGGAAGACTCAGTTGTCTCTATGAATTTAACTGGTTCAATAATTGGTCGCAGTTTCTTGCGTCGAAATGAATTCGACTCTATTCTTCTAGGAGAAGGTGGTTTTATGTTAGGCAAAGGCCATGGAGTTGTAGTCGTCGTCGGCGTTGTTTTCGATCTTGTAGTTGTAGCCAAAGTAGTTGTTGTATACTCGTCTAAAACCTTTTGATTGAAGACGGGTAGTTTAAGTTCATCGATATTATCGATTTTATAATTTAACCAATCTACTTTTACTTTATTGTTATAATTCTGTTCAAATTCTCTTTCGTAATTACCACGAAACACTGATCCGATAGTAAGATATGGAGGCAACAATTCATCTATTTTGGGATGTTTTGAAAATGTAGTCACATTACGATTTTGCGATTTTGAAATACGTGCTCTTCCATCTGTTCTCACTAAAGGTGTTTTCACTGAACTTTCACAATCGGCGAGGTACTTTTTTGCATTATGTTTACAATGTTGGGGATACACCACCCATGCCAAAAATCCGTTGCCCTGAAGACGGGTATGTTCCTCGTGAATTCGAAGTGCGCACTCGACATCATCGGATATGTCTTCGTCACGAAGTGCCGAGCAAGGCAAGCTGCAAGCTTTGCCCGCGCCACACCAGTAAAGTTCACTAATTTGCAGTATTCCATGGTCTCCACTGTAGGCATTGCGGGCGGCGGTGTCGAACCTTGACTCGTGGAAGGCGATGCATACCCAAGTAGCGAGATGTTCTCTTCGTACTCCGAAATTGAGCAAATCACGTGCAAGTTCGCAGCGGTCGTAAATGCGCGCGTCGGCGAGAGCAAGGAGCGCGCTCGATAACAACGCGACGCCGAACATGTTAATATGCGTTTGCGCGTCTTCGTGCGGTCGTACACGGCTTTTTACTCGTGCCTCCCGCCGCGCGGCCCGCACTCGATCTGTGTCACGCCCGCATATTATTAGT
This sequence comes from Carystus phorcus, assembly GCA_018248895.1. Lineage (NCBI taxonomy): Eukaryota > Metazoa > Arthropoda > Insecta > Lepidoptera > Hesperiidae > Carystus > Carystus phorcus. The sequence goes on from DWJN01000949.1 coordinate 3,688, forward strand.
GGTAATCTTAATTATTATGAATAAAGCCGCTGAACTGAAAAATGCAAAGATAAAATTGCCGATTTAATATAGGAAAATCGTTAGTGATGAGCACACGGCGGGACACGGAATGGACAATACGCCGGCGTGGCGGTCGGCAGTTTGCCTTGAGGGGCGCGCGTCACCGTGGCACATCAGTGCTTGTCAACATCCATTTATTTAAATAATAAATACAGAGCTTCACTTTTCTTCATACTCTACATTAAAAATTGAGTCTAAGCATTGATTAAGTGGTTGTAAAAACACATCCTGCAATTAATTCATATAATTATAATAAAAAAACCATTTTTCCTATGTTTCCTTTTGTTATTGGTTTAAATTTCCTCCAGATAATTTAATCATTACCTTAGTAGGTGTGCTATTGTTTATATATTGGCATACTTGCTTTTTTCTTTGTCATTGTAATCTTAATTGGATCACAGTGAAACGTGGACAATTTCACCTACTTCATTAACATAAGATTTTAAAGACCGAATTAATGACCGGATTCCCTACATTACAAATATTTATGATCACAAAATAATAAAATACATATATATAATCGAATGAATGAACGCATCGCTGTAAACTTTTAATCCTACGAATCTATACAGTGTCATTTGATATTTGGTTTCATATGCGAGCTCTTTGTGCCTATGTAATTTGCTAATAGCATGCAGGACGATGGTAAACACTAGCATGTGGTCGCAGATAGCTATAATCCAACTAGGTGAAAGGGTACCAGTCATTTTGAATGCGAACATTGGTTGAGATTCGCTGGTCTGCTTAAACATTCGGTTGTTTCCGCACCGGGTCAAGAGAAGAGGTGACCCGGCGGCCTTATCCGCCTAATTTAAAGGGAACTTAATAACACTGATCGTACCAGTCCATTACAACAACGATATATCGTTACGTAACATCCAATAAACAAAAATGTATTAATCGCGTTAGCACCTTTATCGATAAGTAAGTCGTTAAAATTATGTTTGAGATAAGACACTATGAGTTTTGTCACATCAACAAACGTGAACTTTTGCTCACAATGTAGATACATCACACCTGTATTACAATGACACATCATCCACACTCGTCTAACAAGTATTCATAGTTATACGCAATATTTGTTTAGCGTTTAGCTATTAATTTTATCATTGGGTGCGCCGTCAAACATACAGAAAGTCAATGACTATAATAATGTATACGCTCTTTACGGTGTAGGTATCTCTGATACATAATTGAAATACTCGTGTTAACAATAACTGATATGCATATTACGGTACTTAATTGAACTTGAAAAAAGATTTACAGTAAATCTAGGCGTAACACATACCAAAATGATTGTATTGTGTTTTTTATATCTTTGTCCTTGCACGGGTAACCGTTGTTTAATGTTTCTTTGCAAGTCAAGGCCCCCTTTACACAATTCGTGTGTCAATAATAATAATTGTTATAACGAAAAATGAATCTAGTTCGGAAGAGTAAATAAATAATATGTTATAATACGAAATTATATTGTCGTACTTACACTTAAAAAGCAATCGGACCGATATGGAATACGTATGTTTGAAGGAAATAATCAGAATAACAGATGCGAGACGTTGCCCTAAACCATTTTACCTTTACTAACCTTCATTGTTATGAAAGTAGTAAAATATATTATATAAGATTATTAATATATAATAATATTCATATCATTACCATTTGTAATAAAATAATTTTATTTTCTTGAAATATTAAAGCAAGTCAAATAAGTATACAATTTTGACATCAGGACAATTCTTTCAAGAAATCTCTAGGCCCTTTGGGAAGAAATTAAAATAGTTTTATAGAGACACAAAAGAAATAATTACACCTCAGTACATGAAATAAATTTTATAAACATTCTATCAGATGTTGTAGTTACGTAGCTGGTAAAGAAAACAATATGAAACTGAATTTTTTTGCTATCGAAAAGATTCAAAGGACTCGGAACATCGAGGAATCATTCGAAGACTTAATTTCAAATTCTTCATTTCTGCAATAAACGTGAAAAGACTTTTGCTATAGAAAGTAGAAAAGCTTACAAGAACACTAAGAAATACGATTCTCTTAGAAATAATTTCGGAACCGGTATTTTATTTCTAAGTGATTATTATTATTTATACTTTATTATACCTACACATGAAGTATAACAATTTTATATGATGATGAGTTATGAGTTTTTGTGATAATTTTTTCTTGTCTTTTCTCTTATCTCTCATTACAGTGCATCTTTATTTTGAACTGTAGGAGTGGCAAATGTTTGTTCATTAGCTCATTGATAAATACGTCGATGAAATTCATATATCACAGTATAACATCCAATGATTTCAACACAATAGAAATTATATCACTGCGCTTGAATAAGTACAAGTGAAGCATGCTTGACCATCTGTCGGGTATTATGAAATATTCCAGTGCGAATAAATTCTGTAAAAGGAAACACACCTCAGAAAATACAGAGAGCTTTGCTCCAGGGTAAATGTTTGCGAGAACGAATTTTTACTTCAAATGTAAAAGAAAGGAATAAAGTCTTGGGTACAAAGAATGAGAAATATAGTTATTGTTTACGGGTCAGTTACCTACATTTTCAATTACAACTTTTTGTCACAATGTTGGACGAAGATAGAAAAAGAATCAAAGTAAAATATGTTCGTTATCTGTGGATGTATTAAAATATGTATTTTAATTTTCTGTGAACAGAGAAACTGGGTATTTAATATTTGTTTATTATGTCCGCTTACTTTGTATACGGATTTGCGTTGCTCGAACTGATATGGATATTAATTTTAGTACGGACATATACCAGGCTTCCATGAACTGAATGGATAGGATACGTAGCAAATAATAAAAAGGATATTCAGCCAACTATTCCATTCAATTGAATCGAAATGAAGAGAAAATATATTTTCTGCTTTCATTTTTACGACTCGATATCTAAAGCCCCACAATTTTAAAATAAGTATAATAACTTCTCGTTTCGTTATGCGAAAGTACATAGGTACTAAAGTATTTTCCGGTAACCGCTTGAATCGAAACTGAGAGACCAATAGTTCCAATTGACTACATATTTCTCCGTAGAGCATTTACAGTAATTTCATTTAGATGTCGTCGCCTGTTCGCTTCCGAGACGTTTGACATTCTGAAATGCCACGAATAAAAATATTCTAAATCGGAAATATAGTAGAACGACGAGAAATTCTCGAGTTGTCTACGTATAAATCGTCGACGGGTATTCATTGAAACATTCAAATAAGTTGAAAAGGACTTTTATTAATTTTAACATGAAATATGATTTTTTGTAGCGCTCATAGTCCGCCGGCTCGCATCGATCCTATACGATCGACGGAGTCAAGCAACTGCGGGCGCGGTCCATACCTGGATGGGTGACCGCTAGGGGCAAAAAACTTCGTGAGCGCGACACGTTAAGCCGTCGGTAACGGCTGTTATTGTAAATTGTTATTGTAAATAACAGCCGTCAAGCCATTTCGTAGGGTTCGGGCGGCTTGTTAACTTCCGACAGTTGTTTTGGCCACTAACCCCTCCACCAATACGCAATGGAGCAGTGTAATGGAGTATTCTTTACACGTCCTCAGTAATGAGGAGAGAGCGTAGTAGTGGGGCATGGGTTGAAGGGGACATGACATTTAGAATCTAATTTTGTTATAACATTCATTCCCGCACTAGTTGAATAATAGTTGATTAATAATAAACGAAGATCGATAATTTTTCCAATTCTTAAGAAACAACTGCATAGGATCGGGCAGTTGAAATCGTATACATTTTGTCACATAGTATACGGGTATATCGTAACCTCAATATACATGCTTCGCTGTAACTACGTTTTTATCTTAGCAACAGAAGTAGCAACTAAGCTAGATTGATATTATGCATGCTCAATCTATATTTCGCCACGCCAGTTCGAGTTTAGAAGTAAGCAATATAAAATGAGTAAAATTGTATCTCTAATAAAAATGTTAAGTTAACCAACTACTTTTCATTTGACAGCTAGAAGCGTAGGTAAGTCTAAATTTCATATACCTATTTAATATTATTGATATATAAAAAATATAAAAATCTGATTATAATTTCAGGTCATCTATCTCCGTCTTCGTCTTCGCTTCGACTTCGTCAATATGAATGATTTTACTTCAGTCCCGCCAATTAGAAGTTATTTACTCGAACATTAATAAAATACACCATGGTTAATGATTATGAAAATTTATTTTATGAAATATTTACTGACATGTCAAAAAATATAAGCGCAGAAAGTCTTTTTTTATAGACCTACCTAACCGTCGATCACAAGTTTATTCTATTCAAAGTTCATGTCGTTAGTATTTTAAATCTACCATCATTCGGAACAGTTTACGTTACATTACTGTTTTTGTTCGATTTAATTACAGTACTTATAAAAGACGGTAAGCGGAGTCAAATTTGTTTAAAACTAAAGGAAAGAAGTGGTAAATATCAAATATTATAATGCTATCGAATTCAAAATTGCCGGAACGTTACATCATTTCCTTAATTGCTGTCAGATATTTCGAAACCACAAAACAGAGGCAAACAGATATATGTACCTACTATAGAAACTTAGGCTACGATTTGTATTTGAATAGAGTGATATTTTAAGCAACAATTTTAATCAAAGACAGCTATCAAAATGAATCTACAAAGCTTCGAAGGGTAAAATGCATATAGAATGAAAATTAAAACAAGAATAAAAAATTGAAATTATTTTTACGTCGTGATATATTATAAAGGATATGTAAATAAATGGCTACATATAGTTTTATTTTGTATAGTTAAAGTGCAATAGGTATAGACTAGAACGTTTGTCACGTATGTGGCGCGCGCGTCATGTCTGCCCAGTGAAGCGTTGTTAAGTTGATGCATCTACTGGGAAATAAGAGAATGTAGAATCAGTCTTCAACGACTCCGATATGTAAGCTTCGCTTATTGAAGACCTTTTAACAAATATCAAATGTTTTTCTGTTCTTCCCCGTCCTACTATTTTATGTTGATTTTCATATTCATAATACATAGCGAATACGGCTTTCATTTATGTTGTCTATGGTCATTAGCTACGATGAAAAACATCACGATAAAAGTTACAAAATATTATGGTGTTTTCGCTTTACTTTATTAGAAACGCAAGTTAATTTAAGGCTAGTTGTCCGTTTAACGAATGAATAAATTATTTTACTCATCCATTAAGTTATTTTTTTAATTGATTCGTTATTTGGATTATTTAATATTTGCTAAGTTTTTGTAATAAAATCAATAGCTTTATTTCCCCTTCGTATCGTCCATTCAGCGAACGAATTAGTAATTTTATTTTATTCGTCCATTTTAGGGATCGACTAAACACTTCGTTTTATTAATAGTATCAGGCGTTGCTTTGCGAAAATCCATTGTTATTACTTAGTATTACTTCACTTCGCAACTTGAGTGAATATATGGTGATTAAAAGTTTAGGCATGCGTAGCATCTCTCAACTTCCCACGAAATAAACATGAATGCAAAATTACGATCTGTAGATGCCTTTTGTTATTGTATACTTTATCGAAGGATAATAATAATAATTCTTAAGAAATTACAATAGTTCCTGACCGCTGAGGATGACAGTGGATTGGTTTTATTCTAACTTGGCTTATTGAATTTATCACAACCCCAATTATTAGATAGATACGAGCTCAAATCGCTGTGTGTTAAGGGACATTAATAAAATAGAAGCACTGTCAATTTGACTAGTTTATTAATATTGAAATGAATTGCATATTCGCTTTTGCTATGATAACTTAACCACACCGTCCCCACATCATTACAGGTTTGGTTAAATCAGAGTCCAGATTTCAATTTCACAATAATTAAATTTCAATGGAATAATTTAAGTTTGCTGAAGTGTGCGCTTACAGCGGTGAACACGTTAACAGTCGAGTGAGTAGAAAGTGGTCATGTCTGCACATTCGTCACTTTAATGTACATAGCAAAGTGGGCAAGTAAAAAACTGCACTCTTTATCTTTTTGACGTAACGAAAATTGTATCAAGAAAATTTATTGATTTTTAGTGTTATTTGACTATCTATTATGTATTTACTTGAAAACAATGGTACCTCAATCCCTTTTAACTACTTTGCATTGTTGTTTCAGAAAGTTAGAAATGTTGAAAATATTTATTCAGTAATCTGGCGTTGAAACCCTTACTCTATCACTCTTTTGTTTCGACTTAGATTCTTGTGTAATTTTTTGTTCTTAATAGCGAAAAAATAAAAATGGAAAGTTTATTTCGAGCGTCTAAGAAGTTGTGGCTGCTTACAAAGTAGCGGTTACTGAATGTTTTCAAAGTTTGTTTCTATAGATCAGCGGTCGGCAACCTTTTGGGGGTAAAGGTCACCAAATAATATAAAAAGGGCCGCACGAAGGTATCGTAAAAACGATAAAATATTTTAACATTATTTAACAGGAGTTAAGAAATATGAAAGAATGAAAATGAAAAAAACGATTATTAGGTGGGCATTAATTTCAGCAATCTAAATTATAGACGTGTAAGCGTGAAACGCCGCGAGCCATGGAACCGGATGTAAGAAAGTATTTCGAAAAGGCGTGAGATAAGTAATATTGTTAAGTTGATTTTTTTTATACCAAAAATTTGTGAATGTCTTGTGTAGCAACCTGTTTTGTACAACTTTTCTTGTTGGGACTTTATTGCACTTACACAGTCTACCTACTATAAAACGACATTATTCAATTCAAAGTTCGCGTTCCCTTGTAGGACTCACGTGAAAACTCTTTTAAAACTTTGTAAATGTAAGGTTTACCGAACAATTCCAATAAAATTTGACAATTATTAACTTGGAGTTACTGATGGTTTTCAGTTTGATGGGGGACCGTGGACGAGAATGCTTACGGGCGGCGTGGGCGGAGTGCGGTGTGTGGGGTAATTGAATCGGGTCGTCCATTTCCTCGACATTTAATTACAATCGAAACAGTAGGTATTATGTACCTAGTTGATGATCAAAACAGTGTAAATGTGTACTGACAAGGACAAAATCGTCTACTGGTTTTTTCGTAAGTTATTTTTAACGACGATGTCGTCGATATATTGATCCTGTATATAAAACAGAATTTAGTCACTATATGAAAGCAGGGTCATTAGAATATGAATTTGATATCTGCATGCAATGTTGGTCAATAATTAATTTAATTCCGCCTTATCTCGATACGTAATGGACAAAATTTCAAAGCTGTGGTACTTGTTTTGTAGCTTAGTATATAAATATTAACATTAAACACGGAACATAAAAAAAACACTATAAATGTTTCTGCAACGATAAAACCAGGCTTTTATTTCAAATTAAACTCCACTCGTAATTAAGCCTCTTTTATTAAAAATAATAAATCCAAGTTGCTTATTATTTCTCCATACTATTTACTACCTATTAGAGTTAAAGTAAAGGTTTGTAAATATAAATTTGGAGGAAAGATATTTTCACTAATAGTTAAAATAGACTTCGGTTTAATGATAAGGACCTTTCGTAGTGGTCTAAAATAACGGATAACTATCTTCAAGTTTAAGCAGTAGCTGCTTTTAATAAGTAATATACTACTACTATAATCAAAGTAAACCGGACAGAAATTAGTTATCCTTCTGGAATCACTGAATTAGGTTACGGCGAGGAGTCTTTTCGAACAGATATTTCAATGAAGTCTTTCAGCGTACGATAGCGCTATGAATGGCTGTAATCGCCATTCCCAATCTTTTTGGTTTCGCAAAATATTATAGTTTTCGACGAAATAGCGTAGGATCGCATCATTTACTAGCGACTTATGTTTGTCTTCTCAAAGGACGTATATTTTTATATAACATTTTCTCCGTCTGTAAAATTATCGTGCATATCTTTTTAGTCCAATGGTTAGCTGGTGGAAAATGCATTGAGCATTAAGCTCGCCATTTGTAACGTGATATTTTATTGTGGTCAAAAAAGGTTAAATAAATAAATAAAAATATATTTGTAATTTATCAAACATAATAAGATTGTGTGATTCAAGATATGATTCATTGCAATCGCAAAACATTAATTCCTCGAGCCTTTGTTTCAGAAAACTGCATTTTGTTTCTGTTCAATTATTTTTAATTGCGCTATTTTGTAATTATTGTCTTTTAATGACGCGATTACTTTGACGAAGAAACTTTTTCCTCGGTCTCAATTAAACCGAGTTGTTGCCTTGAGGTACCAGTAAATTAATTAATACTAGACATTTTCCAATTTTGAATTTTCCACAGTTATTAGTATTATTATTAGTAGTGTGTCGCCAAGCGCGGAAGGTAGAATCACGCATTTATCGATTTAATGATCGAAACCTACATATATAATTATATGGAAAATAAGAAAAGGTTGGCTGGTAGAGAATGCTCCTAGCATTAAGCCCGCCTTTTGTACCAATCTTAACTGGTATAATAAAGTATAAATAAATAAATATATAAATAAATAAATAAATAAAAAAAGCTATCTTAACGTTTGAACTTACATAGTTGTTTCTGTTTGATTTAATAAAACATATTGTTATGGAACTATAATAAGAATGTTTTATTTTGTTTATATTAAAATATATATAAAGAATTAATAATGATATGGTTCTGCCGAGACTTGAATTCTGGTTCTGAATATCAAGTATAAAATGATACCATACCATCCACAGAGTGTAGCGGAAATTTAATTCTTTCGACAAGTCTGATACTATTTCATTTGCGTAGTGCTGCCTACGGCTACACTCGCGTGGATTTAGAGAACGCCACAATTTTGTTATTAACGTGCCTAATTTGAAGTCTTAATTAAAGCGACATTTTAAATGATCTTTATTTCCTATACCAAAGTTTCAGAGCCCTGAAAATAGTTATCAATATCAATGTTGGTGTAGGTACTTTTATGTTAAATTTGAAGTCTAATAATGATTGTTACGGAAATAAAGCAATAAAAAAAAATATTAATATGAAAAGCAAAATCTTCGTACCCATTTTTACGACAATTACGCGTAGGAAGGAGTACCAAATTTGAAACAATTAACTTTGACGTGGAGAAGTTAAAGCTTACATAGATAGATAATATTTTTATACATTATGCATTAGAAACATATGAAATGAAAAAAAATGGACATTAGGTACGCACCCTAATCTGCATTTAACACACATACACGTATAATTTATACACTACATATTTTGTTTATGGTGTAGCCTTTTCCAACAGAACCTAAATAGCATTCAAACTTAAAACTCTAATTATGGCCGAATTTCTATACATCTTAACTAAGTAATTTCTGTTGTGTCTTTACCAATCATAAATTACTTCGCTCTACATCAAACCTTAGAGTTACTGCTTTGCCGCATACTACCTTTGTCTTTCAGTATTCCTTCGTTACTCAGGCTACACTACTTTGGAATGCCTTACCTGAAGAGATCAGGAAAGCTCGCAGCAAAAATTTGTTCAAGAAAGTTATTTGGAGAGTTTATATACCACCGCTTGCGCTATAAGGTTGAACACATAATTTTATTTTTATCCCTAGAGGTTGACGCTTGCAGTGTAGGGTGAATTTGCTTTAAGTGCTCCCGTTCAAGGCCCTAGGGATCGTCTCTTTTGACCCAGAATTTACTTAGACTTACGATGTACAATATTTGAGGGGAATCGCAAAGCAAGGTGCTGTGTGGTAACTTTTACTAGAGGGTTTTCTTTTACCTCTCGCGTCGCCTTAAGCGCTGATATAAGAATAAAAAATCATATATTAATAAAAGCGGCGAAGATAATAATTATTGGCCATTTAATCTTTAGTAATTTAATACGTGATGTCATGATTCTACCGAATAGCAATCAAACAAGGTTAAATGCCTTTAAACGTTAAAATATTTTAGCATCAGGAAATACGAGTACGATCGTTCATCTAAACTTTGTCGACCACGTACATACATATTCGTTCTTACATTTTTCTTCCCTTAATATACAGTATTTCTAGACATTAGACAAGCCGCATTGGAGTAGCGTGGTGGAGGATATTCTACACCCCCTCAGGGATGAGATACCCGTGCTCAGTAGTGAGTCATTCATGGGTTGAAGCTATTATGAATGGATATTTTACAGGCATATAGTTCTCGAAATATATTCAGGAGTTATTGTTCGGGTAATATATGGTTTGATAAATAATCTGTTATTTGTTACCAGCCACGAGGGTTGTGTTGAAGACATTTCTATAACGTAAAGTGGATTGTGACGTTTCCATAAAATTCATCATTGTTGTGATTTTGGTGAATAAAAATCTCGAGCAACCCACAGTTACCCACAAAATGGCTTTTGAAAATTTACCTTATGTCCCAGACAAAAATAAATAAGTTACGTAGATATTAGTTAGTATCGAGATAGAGCACCTCCATAAGAAGTTTATAAGTTTTCTTCTCTCGTCGTTACGCAATATGAAATTGAGTATTTTCCCCTTTTAGGATTTATGCTAAACCTTGTGGATGTGCAAATAGCGTGTGTCTGCTTTAGACATTGGATGGGGGCCTACCCTCCGTGGTTCCCCCATGCGGGCGTCCACCTCACGCAACGCCGCTTGTACAATTTTAATGCCATTTAATTTTTATGTCAAAATGTATGTGCCTTTTGACGTGTGCGATCCGCGACACGTGGTGTCGGTTTGCAAATTATTTATTTCTAAAAAAGGTTCATGTATCCCACGTTCACCCGGCGCGCCGCCCACCGCGTGATTACAAGCTTGTCACACGCAAGCTGCCTATTTGCGCTCATTATTATTAGTAATAACAAGTGTACTCTCGCACTCGCAGTTGCGGAAGTATTTGACCAGATACAAAAGTAGTTCGTACGTACTTGCATAATGTAACTTACACACTTCCGCAAAGTTTAGAAGCTTAGTTCAAAAGTTTCTTTCAAGTTTCTTCTCTTCGATGTTAAATCAACTTTACGATATGGCGGTAGAGCCAAAAAATATTGAATGTGTAGATAATAGGTATATCTACTGTTAGACGGAGAAATGGTTCGACAGACAACGCGCAGCACTCTTTCTTTAACTTTTACATATATCATGAAATTGGTAGATGTTCTCTCTGTGATTTTCAGATTTAGTTAACGATAACAGGTAAATGTTTATCCACTAAACATTTGCTAAGAGATATATTTTTTAAACATTTAAAAATGGTGCATCACACGTATAAAATGAATGTTATATTTTTATTACATTCTAGTGCACTCTGTGCGTATAGTTTTAAAAATGAAAAAGCGCCCGACGAATTTTGTTTAATTCAGCTCGAACATTTCGTTTGAAATAACTAGCATAGCGAATGCTTCGATTTAATTTGTGCGCTTTCGATAATTTTATTTTTCGAAAAACACGTTTCACAGATGGAATTTATTTGTAACGTAACTCGTAATTATATATGAAAATATATTAAAGATTTACTTTTTGTAATTAGCAGATATTGCAACAACGATACACAGGATTTTCAATACCAATGTGCCTAAATATTGTAGTTTTAAATCGATATTATAGTACGTGACTAAATCTGTTAATTTCGCCTGATGACGATGTGATTCTGGAACCATCTTGGAACCTTACAGGCATACTACCACCTGTAATTAACTCATAAAGTTTGGGCTTGTTTACCAATGACCGTTATGATGATACGATTATTTAATATAACTTAATTTGCTTACCAACGCAGGAAAACAACTCGGCAGCGCCACGCAACAAGCAGCCGTTTTCACGATTTTGTCCAATTGCCTTTGTGACGTTGAGACAAAAACACCCGTCATCGTTGTCCAAGAACCATTCATTGGCCGAGAACCTCGCCACAGGGATCCCCTCGTACTCCGTGTCGTATTGATATCGCAGCTCCACGGATCTGTTAACAAATAGGTACTAATTTTTACTTTCAGTGGCTTCCAAATGTCTACTGGTAGGAGTTTTTAGTTCTTTTATTGTAATTATCGGGTCTGTCAACTTAATTTGAGCCGCATGATACTGCAATGTTGAAGATATTTTGACATTTGGCACACTTACCTTATGGGTCATTCATTAAAATTTGAGCTAAAGTTTTGTCCTAAAAATATATATATAACGCCACGACACGTCACTGGCCCTACACTAGAATACCCCGTGTCGTGGGTGCCATGGACAACAGAAAGACAATTACACACAGACCAAGAACAGAAATTTAAATTCATCATTCAAATTTCTGCCTCGCTGGGAATCGAATACAGGACCCTCCGAACGACTTTCCATCATGGTAACCATTACGTCACGCGGGTCGTCTAAGTATTTGTCTTTATAATACTTGTATTATTACAAATACATTTAATAGACTGTATTAAATTCGAGGACGCAATGTTTAATCAATGACTTAGTGCCTATCTTAATAAATTCTTTTTCCAAATCCTGGATTTGGAAAAAAAAATCACACACACGTACACATAGTAACATTACTCCACTCTAATTATTATTGAGTATTTATATGTATTTATAAGTTATCCATCTATTTAATAGCCTTTTAGAGTCCACTGCTGGACGTAAGCCTTATCTTATGTATGGCGCCACTCCGAGCGGTCTTGCTTGCGCCCTCTAAACCTGAATTAAATTAAAAGTTAATAAGTACATAAATTTTAATGAATTCCTCGAGAACTGCGGTCAACAAACTTCATCGCACCTTGACACATTATTACAAGTATACAATGTTATGCTAGGTGACCTAATAATGTGGAGTAAACATGCCGGCATAAATCAGTAATCAATGTTTTTTTTATTTAATGTCGTACAAAACTGTTAATTTAACTTCGATCTAGGTATTTATTTCGATACATTTTACGAATACACATTTGTGCGCACGGATATCCGTTTCCTTCACAAAGTGCCCTTAAGCGATAGCTCTAATTGAAATGTTAAACCGGCTGTGTGACTCAAGACTCAATGGCATGTACAACCTATCATAGACTTATTGACACTGGTTTAATCCTCTCATACAAGGATTTACCTACAACATGTATCAATAATGAACTAATAAGAGCATATTTTAAACTTTGCGTTTCTTCCCATATACCATTAAGTTATTGTAGTTGAAACACGTTGCTACGTCTGTTTACATTAACGTGAAAATTTTTTAAAGGTTTTGGTAAGGAAATTTATCATCTTATATAATCCTGACGATGCTAGTTTAACGTTTGGAGAGTCTCATCTGCCTGACTAGGTACATGATAATATGGAGTTATGCTCACCTGCATATGTCGGTATTGAGGGCGAACAACGACTTATCGCGGTTGACAAATGGCGGGAAAATACCGGAGTCGGTACCATTGACCATGTTGCATGCACCCGGTGCCTCGCCTTCGTCGGTCTCTTCAGTCACCCAGAAGTTCAGGTACGACGAGCCGTTGTATGTGATCAGTTTGCCCAGCTCCGAAGGATCCTCAAGTCCTCTATAAGCTACGTACTCGTTGCTCAGATGGTTGTCTTTCTGCAAACATTTAGTATTTTTTATTTGAACAAGTAATTTACATCTTACACTCGCTTTGCTGTACACACTCTTTGGAGCAATGAGTGAGTCGCCGCCCTAATAGGTAGTGTCAAAGAGGAATACCCTGGTGGTACTAGCCATTAGAAGCCCAATACTAAATACCCGTCTCACCCTCGATATAGAGTTATCCAGTAATCCTATGTTAACAAATTAGACAGGGCATGTTTTTGTACTCATGCTGATTAAGGAGATAAGAATATATATTATAAAACAGTATTGAAGCCAAATTAAATTAGGATTACTGACAGAATGAGGTACCGTAACCTATATTCATTCATCAATACTTTAACATTTAAAGAGATAAGTAGAATAAGTTCTGCTATTGTTAACTGAGGTTGATTAGAAGGGACTTAAAAACCTATTAATCTCGATAATACTCGTCGTAAGAAAAGAAAACTATAGCAATATTCCACCCTTGCAAAGTGCTTCAAGAAATATAATTCCTTGTACAGTTAATGAAAATATTAATAATAGGTATTAAGAAAAAGTTAAAAAGTCTTCGCTAGTAATAATCAGCTTACATCTTCTGATTCATTTTCATTTTTACTTCGAGTTACAATGGACGGAACATTTTAACTTTAAGAACCCTTTTGAATGAGCTGTATACTTTGCTTAAAACTTTCTAGCTTAAAAATTCATTTTATAACTCAAATGATCGTTATCACAGTCATGCATCTCATAATATCTTTTTATTGAATATCAGACTAATTATTAAACGTATTATGCTAAAGTTAAATAGGTATTTTACTATGCAACTAATTATTGGTATAACCTTCAATAAAAAAAATCATAAGGGAATCGAGTAACATATAGTTTAATTTGCGTCATCGTCTCATCTAAATTATATTTCATTATATCTTATTTCTTAATTACTAATAGGATATTAATTAATATTCGCAAATATCTGGAGATAAGCTACAAAAAAACTTTTAATGATCATAAAAGTGTTCTTACTCGAAGTGGTGCACATTTCATTGAAATGTTTTCATGCATTTAAATAAATCCTAAACGTGCGTTATTTTTTAATTTTATTGCACAACAAATTGCATTCAATTAACATAGAGCTGCGTAAAAAACATTATAAAAATGTGCTTATCTGTTTCAGAAATCCAGTGAAAACGCAAACGTTACCCAACGAGGTCTTGAATATTATTCCAACCATTAAAAATACAAATTTTAAATATGTATGTCGCAACTGAACACTAACATCGACTTTGCAACTAATTATCTAGGTAACATTTATTTCAAAGGTAATATAACATAATAATAACATAATACGCCACTGGGGTAGCAAAATATCAGCAGTAAACCTTTTTGTCGAATAACTAATGAACTATCAACATCAATCAATGATGAAATCATTATCTATTTTCGTGTATCAAAATTGATTAGGTAGTTAACAAGTTCAGCGTACATATGTATATTATTATTCGACAAAACGTTGGATCCTACAATCCTTGAAAGGCAGTGACCAATTTATAATCGAGTAACGCTCGTTTAGTGTCTATTATCCTAAATATATATTGTTAATGAGTCTTTGATGACTTTTCCGCGTGGATACAGCACCTTTCGGAAACGATGGTAAATAATATGGCAAAGGAAAAGCTTTACTTTTGACATGAAAAGTTATTGAAAATAAGACAAAAAATAATATTTTGCAATAAATAGCTTCCAGGGAATATATTCACAAATACCTCGACAGAACTTACAAATAAGAAAATTTGACGAGATGTTCGTGCATTAAGCATTTAACAAGGCAAGTGATATTAAGTACCACGATTTCGTCTGGCAGAAGCGTGATGTAAATGTTTTACATATTCCCCAAGCGCATTTTTAACCTACTTCAAAAAAGAGGAAAGTTCTTAATTCGAGTGAAAAAAAAATGCAAAAAACATATTTTTATGTGCGTACTGATTTTCATGTTTCTTTTTAGTAATGAAAGCTGGTGTTTTTCATGTGGTCCCATTTAAATTTAAAATCCGACGAGTAGTTTTTGAGTTATCTTAATCCATAACCTTGTTCACTGGAATATGGAATGGTTCAAGAACTTTTTTGCTACAACTATTGACAAGTTGCTTGATCTACTCGACCTTAACAAATACAAGTCGACTACGATTTACGCTCTTATGTACACAAAATGTACGTTACAAATGATTTAAATAGTAAATTTATGTTTACACGAAATATTTATTATTATGCTACACATAAAATAATTCCTCATTTTGCCATAACATGTTGTTTTTCATCGTTTTAATACGACATTCCACATACTGACGGTGCACTGCTAGTATTCACGTGAATTTTGGCGTACATGAAAATTGAAACGTTTATTTTTTATTTACCTTTTTGCGGTGCTAAAGTAAATTTCAGTTGCTAACAGAAATATCTACTAATTTTTAAAGCTTTAATTTCTAGTTACTAATGTCATTATTTGTAACCGTATACAAATAATTTATTTATTGTTCGATCATCTTTTAACATCTTTAGTTGAGGCTTGCTATATACGTAGGTAGGTACTTAAATTAATGAGTAGTCAATATTGTCACTTCATAGTATAGCAGGGAAATAAATAAATCATCTTAAAATGTTTTCAAAGCTACAATCTATACTATAATAAATCTTATACTAATATATAAAGCTGAAGAGTTTGTTTGTTTGTTTGTTTGATTGTTTGAACGGGCTAATCGCAGGAACTACTGGACCAATTTAATAAATCCTTTTGGTGTAAGATAGTCCATTTAAAGACGAGGGCTATAGGCTATAGAACATCACGCTAAGATGAATAGGAGAGGGGCAGCGATAAAAAATATTCCGAAAACGGCAAGATTTTGAGCTTTCCATGCGTGCGCTGAGTAAACGGTAAAAGTTACTCAAAAATCATGTATTACAAAATTGTTCCCCT
>DWJN01000950.1:0-20197 GCA_018248895.1 Carystus phorcus
TATTTGCACATAATTGGAATGTTTGTCTACTGTCTACGCGGGCTACTGGTTCACGATTCCACCTTTCGTTTGGCGATTCGCGATTTTTTTACATATAAGTTAATGCTTGAATACTATATATAATGATTTCGTCTTCCTATAGAATTGAAGTATATGACCCGTTGTGCTAGGTGAACGACAAACGCGACAATGCGACGCGACGTGAAAATGTTTAAATAGACATGACATGCATTCGTGTCCTGCGTTGTCGCCTTAATGAGTATGGTTGGTAATAGTATGATCGTATTATATCGCGTTACATCGCGTCGCGTCGCCTCATGTCGCTCGCTTAGGACAACGGGCGAGACAGATTGTTTAGGTTTAAATATATAGTTTTACGGATGGAAACCACAATTACAATGGGTTTTTGTTTCACGATTTTTGTATGATCCTACCGGGACGGTGCATTTAAAAAGCAAAATGTACAGTGCTCAATATTACATTATATTTTACGTGAAATGTTTTATATCAATGTTCTATATTCTGTTCGTTGATTCTAATATGCAACCACATCGGAGAATAGCTACCATAACTAGGCCATGCGAAAGAAAATTTTCATAGAATTCGTTCATAATCACTTTAACTATATAAAAATAATATTACTAACACATTGAACAGCAAAATATTGAATAAAAAAGATTGGGTTGAATTGGAATTAAAACTAATATGGACTAACTATAGGTGCAAGCAACTTTACTCACGCCACCGAGTACTCCCGTGAAGGAGCCATCGCCATCTAGCGATGAGACACCGAAAAAATCCCTCAACGAAGTGGAGGAAGATAATACCCCAGCGGAAAGTCCCCCACTCAGTTCCACTCCAATTAATGGTAAGTAATAAGGTCTGAATAAAAAGCATGAAACCTAGAATACGTTTGTTCTTTACGAACAATTTTATTAAGTAAGTATTTGGTTTTGTAAATTCCGGAACAAACAAGAACTATCAATATAACCCACGCTAGGATTCCCTAACTCGACGATGCTATGGACGACACAAAGACAAGAACACACAGACCGAGAACAGAAATTTAAATTAGTCATTGAAATTTCTGCATTACGGAGGATTGAACCCAAGACCCTTAGAACGACGGCTTGTTGACCATTCGCTACACCTTAACGTCAACCAATGAAAAGAAGTGATCGAAAAAAGATTGAATATAAAATGGTAAGACTTGTACTATTTAATCAATTATAGATTATAGAGTCTTGCACAAGGACCTTGGCATCAAATTATTTATCATATATATATACATATATTGCATTTTATTATTGTTATCCACCCATAAAAAAATATACGTATCAAACGCAACGATGGATCGAATAAGCTAATTCACAACACCTACGCTTAGATCGAATATAGTAATTCTACTGATGGATTTTTTTACATTTTTACTGAAAACTCAGTGTGAAATGTAACTTAATTTACTTATGCCACTATAATGATCACTCGTTGGTAAGTGATTACTCTCATTGATGAAATAATACGTAGGTACGTTAGGGTGTGACTCGGCAACTGTGAATATTTATGTCTCAGACATTATTGTAAATGTAGGGTTTAAGTCAGACATTAGACTAACACCTTCCGATTTCAGACTTTCATTAGCAAATTAATGAATTTATGTTAATTTAATATCTAATGTGACACCCCCAATGATATATCGAATACTATATTATATAATAATATAAGCAAAATTCTATTGAAGTAAAATTACAGATATACATATATTGGTGGTGCTAGTTCACTTGTAGCAATTACCCATACACCTAAATGCATTCGACAACAAACTATTAATTATGTATCGATAGATTGTCAATACTATTCAGTCGTCGAAAACTAGTCATACTATCGAAAGTACTGTGAC
This sequence comes from Carystus phorcus, assembly GCA_018248895.1. Classification (NCBI taxonomy): domain Eukaryota; kingdom Metazoa; phylum Arthropoda; class Insecta; order Lepidoptera; family Hesperiidae; genus Carystus; species Carystus phorcus. The sequence continues at coordinate 1,901 of DWJN01000950.1, forward strand.
GTCACAATACTCGATAGTATTGCTGCTTCATACAATTAACTGATAGTGATCATGAGTGAGTAGTAGTTCATATTCATTGTATTGAGCACTATTACAGTCCAACGTAAAACTTTTAATAGTATCCAGTCTGACTAGTTTTCGAAGTCAACTATAATACGTCAACTATTGATTGTTAGGTATAATAAGTGCCGAAACGATTCAACAACCGTTTGTATACGCGGTATTTGGTTGGATTACACCAAGTGTCGTTAAATGCGTCATCGTATGATTTCTGATTTCGTTTCACTAGCGCTAAAAGGCTTCCGAATCCGTCGTACATGCTAGCCTGTCAGGTCGCGATTGTTTGTGTCACATCTCTGTCTTGTCTATTTTTTCTTCGCTGATGTATCGATGAAGGCTTTTGTGTAACTGACATCTTACCCTCACATAACTCTTTTGCTCGTTTGTCTTCTATTTAAATAAAAAATATACTCATTATAAGTAAGCGACTTTAGTCTGCGAGTAGTAGATACATATGTTAATTATTATTTTAGAACTATTTTGATAACCATAAAAATGCTTATAGTGTGTTAACCTTAAAAGCTAGACATATGTTGTCGCGAACTAGTATTTGAAACTTTTAGAGGGGAACAATTGTGTAATACATGATTTTTGTGTAAATTTCACCGTTCACTTAGCGCACGCAAGGCTTAAAATTTTGTCGTTTTCCCAATATTTTTTATTGTTGCTTCTCTCCTATTCATTTTAGCGTGACGTTATATAAGTATTAAAAATGTAAAAAACCAAGTACAGAATAATCTTATAATCAATGAACAATAGATATTAATGTACCTACACATCAATCTTGAGAATTTCAATACAGAATTTACTATACGATTGTCTCGAACTTCAGTAGCGCCATATGTTTAGCTTTGAGCCACCTTTCCCGTTACACCACAACGGCTAAACGGATTTAAATGAAATTTATTTTTATCCCGGAAAAATGTACAGTTCCCCTAGGATAGTACAGGCTCACACATATTTGATAATCATAGTTAAACATGGTTTTCACTTCTATAATTGTTCTTCTGCCAATATGCACTTCTCAGCTAGGAGATTCTCAATGGTTAATTATTATGAAATTTGTTTAATGTAACGTCTCTAAGCCTGACTTCTTTTCATACAATTTTATTGAAAACAAGAAACCCATTAAGATTGGTTTATTATTCATAGACGATCTCATATTTGTTACAAACACAAATTAGTACACAAACACAAGTTATATTTACAAACACAAGTTATATTTTAAGAATTTTCCTTTAGGGAGAATGTAATATAAATATACTTTCTTGAATAATATTTAAAAACGACATTCTTCAAATAAACAGTCATTTACTTAATGTACACGCACACACGAATACATAATGCAAATTTATACGCGATATTCTTATGCTGGTGAAAAATGTGTCGATTAGTGTGCAAATAAATCAGAGTGCAAACGAACGGGCTGCCTGCCAAAGTAAATACAAACAAAAAATAAGCGGTGTTTTCAACGTGAAAACTGCAGGACAGTAAAATCTGAGTAACTTTCAGCAGCGATATTTTTCATGGCAGGAATCATTCGACGATCTCCCACTTCGTTATTTTTTTTATACCCCAAAAATTTTTAGCGTTATGTACACTCAAAAATAATGATGGGCAAACTGCATTGATGTGTGAGTCAAACATCGGGACTATATGGAAGTTCAATTTAAAACTTTTTTCATAACTTGTATGTACTCAATTTAAAATTAGAGAGGGAACGACGATCCGTTTGGCGCAATCTTCACCGTGCCGGATCGTTTTTCGAAGGGTCCTGATTTCGATTCTGTTATGTTTTGATTTCGTTTAAATTACTGTTCTGGGTCTATGTCTGTGTCCTTGTCTTGTGTACACATGACACAGGAAATCCTAGTGTGGAGCTGCTATCTGCGTGTAGCGTTATTTATTTATTATTTGTTGTGGTAAAATATAGAATTTCAAAAGTTTATAAATCTGTCCAAGGACACTTGTGAACTTCATATTACCTATACATATTTTGTAATTATACCATACTTACAATATGTATGCTATACATGCTCCGAAAAACGAGGAGGTTCTCAATTCGTCTGTATTTTTTATGTCTTCTATTTCATAACTATTATTGTAAAATACACAGTTCATGATGAACTAAATTAAAATCACATTTGCTATGAATATTATTCAGATAAGTGTTTTTAATTTTAAATCCGTTTACGATGATTTAATTTCTAGGAACAGGTTCATGCTTTTAAACGACGACTTAGTTACGAAAATCGAAAGATTTTGATTCAGTCATTGGAAAACGTTTTATTTTTGAAATTGTTCTAAAATTCCCTAGCAGCGGAAGTAGAACAACATCGAGTTTCCCCCGAGCCCGGGGTGGATGCGTTCGCGCAGGAACAGTCGAACGCCGAGAGTCGTGCGGACGTCGCTCAGGACCGCAAGATGTCGACCGTCATGGCAACCATGTGGCTTGGAACTAAGAGTGGCAATCTGTATGTGCATTCAGCAATGGGAAACTACAGCAAGTGCTTAGCGAGGTAAGTTGAATAGTTTAAAAACATCGATGACATCACTTCGATTCATTGTTTTAAAACTGAGAAGAAATGTAACAAAAATCTTGCTACTCGTCTCCTTATCAAGCCATAAGTGTAATCCAGTTCTTAGTAGAGATTAAATACTGTTTAAAAATTATTCATTAACTATGTTTTATAATAACGACCCTGGTATGCATTTTGTCGATAAAAGGCTAGTCTTAAGTTGTGAGTTATTTTAATTGTGTCAGTGCCACATAAGATGTATGCTTTGAGTGTTTTATTTTGTATTCAAGATATTGGAGAGTAGAAATGTCAAGTGGAAAAAAGTACATTGCTAATGGAGAGCAGATTTTTTTCATTTATTTATGTAGATGTTTTAAGGGTCTTCATAAAAACAGGAGGAAGTTCGCAATTCGTTATATTTTATATTTGTTATTTCATAACTTTTACTAGGTATTCTGAAAAGCGAAAGCTGGTGTTTTTCATGTGGTGCCAAATAAATTTAAACGACATCTAACGAGTAGTTTTTGAGCTATCCCCTATAATGCGTATTTTTCTTGATGCGTATGACTTCGAAATCGGTATCTTTAATACGGCGTATATAATTAACGTCGGTCTTTACGTTTGTCCATTGATAAAGCTATTATTTGGTAGGGTGAAACTGAACGACGCAATTCTCTCGATCGTCGCGTGCGCGTCACGCTGTGTCGTCGCGCTCGCTGACGGAACGGTCGCGATATTCGCACGCGCCGCCGACGGCCAGTGGGACTTCACTCAGTACTGGCTACTGACACTCGGTGATCCTAAATGCTCCGGTAAGTTGATTTATTGGTACCTACTCGAATGTAAACGACTCGTCTTTTGTTATTAGATTTTATTTTACTTGCAATGTATGTATCTATCTACGTATGTATGTATATATATTGCGAGATTTACTTACATAGATAAACAAGTAAGTTAAATAACTTGATCTGATTGATTTTAGTTTTTAAAATTTTCCAAGTAAATATGAGTATTAAGGTTTCGTGAGAAACTTTTATACCATTTGTTTAATGGCGTTATAAGTTAATAGTAAAAATTTTAAAAGAAATTTTATATTATTGTTTTTAGGGAATTAGAAAAAAGCTTGCTATTAAAAACATTTTTTACTTTAAATTTATTACAAATCAGCTCCAAGACGTTCCAAATTAAATAATTTTTAACTATGTTTCTTATTTTCTTTGCCTAGATGAACGAAAGAATTAAATGATAATGTTATTATAGTGACTTGCTTAGATAAACATATTTAGAAGTTAGAATTAACAAATAGTTGACAAATGTTAGTCAGCGAAACAACAGCTATTAGTTTTAATTGTTCTACAGTGACCGAACCTTAGCCTAACCAACACGAACGAACTCAAAACAAAAATCATAAATTACGTCGCCCTCGTATAATTTTCACCAGCAATACGGTATTTTCAACGTGCAAATTAGAATCGATGTAATATAAATGAACTTTCCATTTTTTATTTGTTGTAAATTTATTTATACGTCGTCGGAAAGTTACGTTTTTGTTTTTCAGTAAATAATATTTCGTTTTAAATTTCATGGCGCGAATTTCGCTCGGGGCAATGCGATCGCTGGCGGCTGAACACAAATAAATTGAAACAAATAGGTATATCTTTTAATCAATTTAAATAGTAAAACAAAAGATCAATACGTTTTATTGGCTTTTGTTGTTGGCTTTTATTATGAGAGAAGAGTTTGAATTCGCAATAATAATTATTTCAGTATTGTGATATTCAGTAAGCTTTAAAGTTTTCCTACATAGGTCGGTCTTCGAAAGCTGCCTTCTTAATCTGTTGGCACATTAGTCATCCATGGCGATTTATGACTGACTGAATGATGAATGTAGACTTCATTCAACATGCTAAAGGAATACATGTTGAAGAAAACTTTAAACCTGAAAGTTTTTCATGTTCTCAAACGTGTAAAGTCTGTCAGTATACTTAGTATAGTTGCGACATGAAAACTATACCGACTCAAATGTTACTTTACTAGCGGATTCTGCTAAAGTTATGCTTATGCATCAATATACATATATATTAAGACAACTGTCTCACCGTACGAATTCTATTTCCTATACATACTACAGTCTAAACAAAATAATGTCCCTTAGTTGAGCCTGGTATCACATATTCTGTGACCATGTTATTGACGATGTCAGATTCATTAATCCATGTCTCCGCAGTACGGTGTCTGAGTGCTGTGGGGTGTACCGTGTGGTGCGGTTATCGGAACAAAGTGCACGTGATCGATCCACGTACAAGAGTTCTCCTGCACACCCTCGAAGCTCACCCACGCCAGGAGAGCCAAGTGCGACAGATGGCCTGCGACGGCGATGGAGTCTGGGTGAGTATTACCACCCCCGACGCTTGATGTTTGACCGCCTTATGATTATGGAGCCCTACGACTACATATGTTGAATTTTGTTAAAAAGGCTACTTAATGTTTTTTTATATATTACTAGCGACCCGTCCCGGTTTCGCAAGGGTGCAATTCTGATACTAAATACACTACAGAAAAACTGAATTATACATATAAACTTTCCTCTTCAATCACTCTAACTATTAAAAAACCGCATCAAAATCCGTTCCGTAGTTTTAAAGATTGAAGCATACATAGGGAAGTAGGGACAGAGAAAGCGACTTTGTTTTATACTATGTAGTGATTTGTTGGGTCGCTTGATTTGCCGCCTCCTTGGACATGCATCCCGCGTGCAGTGCACGCCTTACACGCCCGCTTGCGGCGGGCCTGATTACCGTTATCGTAATACTGTTCGAAATCGATGTCAAGCCATCAATAGCTCACTAAAAGACACGCGTTTCGTCGCTTGAAGAGGTCTAGTCTCTATCTCGCTGCTTCATTGATGTCTAAAATTACCTATAATCAAATGAATCATTGTTTTTTTCCTTTGTACATTATTGTTTAGTATACATAAATTAATCGTTGGTTTAAACAGGTAATAAATGTAAAAAGTATACTAATGTATATATAAAGACTTGACGAATGATAAAGTTATTAAACTTAACCTTACTTTTTAATGATTTTTGACAAATATCATATTTTAATACTTGTTATCCTATTCCCCTGTTCTTGAGATATAAAAGGTGTGACCAACACGATTTTGTTTTATGTAAATAGATATGCATCGGCGATGGATTTTATAATGCTTTTTTATAAAGGGCTATTGTATTGTATTGATTGTATGTCATCCACCAGGTGTCTATAAAAATGGACTCGACGCTTCGTCTGTACCACGCGCACACGTACAAGCACCTGATCGACGTGGATATAGAGCCGTACGTGAGCAAGATGCTCGGCACGGGCAAGCTGGGGTTCTCGCTGGTGCGGATCACCGCGCTGCTCATCAGCTCGGGGCGGCTCTGGATCGGGACCAGCAACGGCGTCGTCATATCGGTGCCGCTCTCCGAGACGTCCAGCCGCGACTCCACCGGTGGGTTATGTTATATCTATGCCGATCACGGCGCGTGGTAACCTGCCCGGTGACCAGATTGCTCAGTTATAAATGCTGTTATCGTATGTCTTCAACCCATTAATGACCCACTATTAAGCACGGGTCTCACGTTGTAATGACGCTATAAGTTATTACGCTATATATTATTACCACAAACTTATATAGCAGTACTTGTGTTTGTGATACAATTACAACAATCAAGTAAAAGTCGGGAACTCGATAATATGATTGTGAAGCTTGCTTTACTTAAAGTGTAATCTAAAAAGAAACAAACAAACATACATTTATTTCGTCCTTGAAATGCTTTAATAATATAATTATTACAGAATCTTGTAGTACCTAGCTGTCTACTATACAACATTCAACAACGAAAAACGTTCACTCTTGTATGTCGATCATTCACTCATTCTCACCATCCAATCGCGTTATTTATTTGTATATAATATGTGCTTGAACAAATATTTAACGCATTTTACAATTAATCTAACCAATATATAATAAAAGAACGTACATAGTAAATAATAAATTATAAATGAATCCCTACAACAGATTGTACTTAGCTTAATAATAAGAAAAGTCGATAAAAATAATAACAAGCGTGCATGTTAAATAACTCATTGTAAATATGTTATGTCCTACAATTAGTTGCACAGTGGCCACACTAGTGACATCTCGAAGCTCTTAACGTTTATCTAAAGGTACAGTCATGAGCGTCTTGTTTGTAATCACTTCACTCAAAAAGTCGGGAATTGATCATTAGAGCCTTTCAAAGCCTAGAGGCTTATGCAAACTTCAACACTGCTAACCGTTCTGTAATGGAATGTAATAAGTACTAGTGAAGTATTTTAATACGTCTATATAGCGAGCAATGAACGGAATACGTTTCCGCGTCGAAACCATGTGTGATTGTTTCCGTGGCTTTGCGTCTGGAAATTGCTAATAATACCGATCTTTTAGTATCAGTTTATTATTTAATTATTATGTTATGTCTATTTTAATAACTATTATTTAACTTGTAACGTATTTATGTATCTATGTAATGTTTAATGTTCGGATGGAATCTTACTCTTACAACTCAATTTTGAAGCTGATATTTTCAACCGATCGAGCTGAAGCTTGAGATTTACCTTTGCAGATAAAAAAGTAAATTAAATAACTTCATCTGATCGATTTTAATTTTTACCATTTTCAAATTAATTATATACGCTTTAACATCGCGACAAGCTTTTATATCATATAAATTGTGTAATGACGCTACTAGTTGATGCCAAAGTTTTAAACGAAAATTTATTTTATTCTTTGCAAAAAAGTTTTTTACTTTTAAATCTATACTTATAATAAATCTGTAAAGAGGTCAATTATGTACATGAAATATATTTACAAAATAACTATCAGGGGGTGATTAGGGATGAATACTGATGCCAAAAATGCAATCAGTAAAATTTTTGTCTGTCTGTCTGTCTGTCTGTATAACCTTTATAGAAAGAAAAACTACTCGACGGATTTTAACGAAACTTGGTACATTTATTGTTCATACTCCTGAGCTGTTTATAGTATAGTTTTCATCACGCTACAATCAATAGGAGCATAGCAGTGAAGGGAAATGCTCACCACAACTTCCACGCGGACGAAGTTGCGGGCGGCCACTAGTTTTTTAATAATTTTCCTATACTTGCCTCAGGCTATCTTCCACAACAGTCTTATGTATAGCGCTAAATAATTTGGGCTTTAGAGTGCTCACACACATCTAAAGCCTTAATGCTTGTCAATAATCCTATCTGATAAATAGCGATGAAGTAGGATACTTGAAGTCTTATAACCCATAATTAATTTCTAATACGCGTATATATGAAATAAAAATCGTAATACGTATCCACCTTTAAATCACTAAGCTGTCTAAATATTTGCACTTATTTTATTTTAAATACTTTTTGACATTTAAAATGATCATCTCTTATGATTTCATATGTAAGAAAATATCTAAAGATATCTGATGATCTTGACAAAACCTGATATGTTTTCTCAAATTGTTTTAAACCCACCCGGTATAGATTACGAAAAGATTGCCTTATAATCATTTTGTATAGTACCTAATATATTACTTTGTGTTTAATTTATAATTTAAAACTATATTCTTAATATATATAAAGTACGTGTCACGGTGTTTGTCCGCTATGGACTCCTAAACTACTTAACCGATCTTAATCAAATTTAGTAGACCGTGTCCAGTTTGATCCAACTTAAAAGATAGGACAGCTTACATCTCAATTTATAGTTGCAAAATTATTTTATTGCAAATTATTTGTTTAATATCTCACAAATAATTATTTCCATAAGATGCTAACAGATGGCAGTGTAAGATAATTTTATTAATGGACAAAATTGAGTATGTAAACCTTAGTTACAGCAACTTGTGGTCGGCTCTAATAATGTATTATATACATCGTATTATACTATACATATTATTATATTTAATAATTGTGATACGGTTTTGAAAATACCCAATGAAACAAATTTAATCTTATTAAACTAAGTTTAAAGCAACAAGCTAGTAGTACTGAAGTAAGTTAAGTGTATTACTCTTTTCTTTAGCATGAAGATTAATTTTGATTCTGCAACTGAGACCCAGAACTAAAAACCATTAGTACGAAAGTAGTTAACTTCTAAATTATACTTTGTTAATATGCTAATAAATAAATGGATTACAGTATAATAAACTAATAACGCTACACACTCATAGGCTTAGACGAGGACTCCCTGGATCCTGGGTTTTGGGAAGACATTAAAATACACACACATAGTCAGACCAAGATCAAATATTTAAATTACTCAAATTTCTGCCTCACTAGGAATCGAACCCAGGATCCTTCAATGGCGACTTAGCACGGTAATAATTGCGCTACAATACAAACAGCTCATTTCACGTAAATATTTTATATGGCTAAGGAAAAATAGCTTAAAAAATAGACTGAAGACCATATCCTTGCGAATTAATTCACGGGCGCTTGTTATATCGCGAATATATGAATAGTAGGAGTTCATTAGAGAGGATAGGTAAGGTGTCATTCTCGCGAGCCCACACGACTATCGACAAACGATGTACAAATCTTATTATACAGTCAATATCATTATTCACTATACTATGTATCAGACTTTATTAGGTCTTGCCGGTGTATAATAAGATTATTTTTAAAAACTATGATTTTAATATTTATGGGAAATAAAGGAAGTCCTCGCACAATTTTCCAGCCAAGTACTACAATTATTTTTAATTTTGCAAGGTATTAGTTAGGTAAGGTGTATTTGCAGAACAGGAATAGGATGCAACTATGAAATGAGAGCCTGGCGTTTGAGTTAAATGATAGACTTATAATAATGAAACTTTCATAAGAAAAGTCTCTAATTCTTCTATAGATTCATTACGGTTAAACATAAGTAGTATACAATTATTGCTCAAGTAGATAGAATTGAAAAAGCTTTCAATTATTTAATTCGTTAATATAAATTATCAATTGTCTATAAACACACGTGATGATGTTTTTCATATTAATCCTGATTTGCCTGCCATAGGTTCGCTATTATAAAACATGAGCATACATTAGTATAATACTTCTAAATGTTATATCATATTCCATTACTGAAAAACATATAATTCAGAGTGACAAAAGGAAAGAAAACGTTACACAACGAATTATTGTAGTTGTTTGTTGACAAACCAAAGCATTAAGGTAAAATTAAACATTGATTAACAATCGACATTTGAATTTGAAGTCGACTGAGTGGACAGCTCATTTAGGCCTTAAGTTGAGAAACTTGTTTGACTGGTCGTTAAAATTCCCCGTAATTCATCGGTTAAAGGCGGGCCTTACACCGTGTTTTACACTTTCGGCTACTCTGAATCGTGAAGGGTTTCTCGTAAAGCAAATTATGATCATAATATAAGCAGACATACACAGGGTAAAATTAAAACGATTGCCCTTTCACTGTTTCACCTACTAATAAGTCTAATATAATGTAACTTGTACAATCTTTTTCATTACAACTTTTTGTTTGTAACGGTATACATCTATTAGCTATGACTAAATTCATTTATTTCAATATTGTATATTCGTTGAAGTTACCAAATATTTAAAAACTCAATTGGATAATCAAAGTTAGTCGAATAGATAAAAATATAGCTGTAAAATTTAACCCACAATAAAATAGAACAATAAATTTGTATGTATTTTATTGTTACATAATATAACAGTGGTGTAGTACATAGTTTTAATTATCACACTGATGGTCAATAGATAAAGAAATCTCCTATTTTACTAAATAAAAAGAATCCACTAGATACACTAGTACGGCGCCTTGAAATATGGAGAAAAGAAAGTTACAGCAGTAATTATAATGGCTTCGCGTTTTTATGGAGTGAGAGGCGAGAGTGGGTGCTTTATAAATATTTTTATAAAACTAAGGAAAATTTAACGATCCCTTTAAGAAAAGATTGGGGGTTTTCTTTGCGAAATTCTTGTTCATTACGAACTGAGCGGCCAAACAACGCATAGGATCTGGCGTAATAGCCTTTCATGTGCTGCAGGATACTTATGACTCTTACAACAAACAATCCATGCCTAAATTAAGGTATAACTTTAAAACATTATCGATTCATAAAGGTGACAGTTTTCCGTTTCGGTTTAAAGTGAAGCTTTAAAGTAGGCTTTATTAGCTGTAAAAACAACATGTTATAGTTGTACATTGCAGCGTAACGCGGTGACAGGCATCGAATGATCAAGAAGGTTACATAAAGTCACCCAAAACGTGGGTGGGTAGTGGTCTCAAAAGCAGTTTTTATTCATAAAAGGAACCCTGCATTTACTTATGCACGAAAGACAAGCTTTTGTAAATAACTTATATTATTTTACAATGAATATTTAGGTCGCGATTATGTCGTTTCAACTAAAGTTTTCGATTAACAATGTACTCCGCATCTTTAGAAATGACTGAGAATATTCGATCATATTTTGTCGTATTTTAATAATAAAACTTGATGTATTTTACAATAAGATATTGGCATTATTATTATTATTTATTAGTCTTATTCGTTTTCTAAGTTAGACTCGTAAATCGGAAGCTGTTAATCATGTATTAGATTGTGATTTTTTTAACAACAATTTATTTTGAATAATCAAGATATTATGTGTTCAAATGTATATAATATGCGGTTATGTTTCCGTTAAAACATAACTCAGCGACCTTACCGTTTCCCGTGTCCCATTTACACACAACTTAATCAATAGTTACCTTACTTATCCAAGGTTGAGTATAAGATATATCTTCAAGGATAGCCAACAAGGTATCTTTTGTCAACGAACTCAAATAAAGCCAGCCGTATATGTGGGAGCTACGAAAAAGTGTTTACCTTCGATTACAAACGGCATTAGATATTATAAATATTACAAGCTATCTGAAACCGAATGTAGGTGGTATTACAAATATAACCTTCGTCTCATTGAGTGAAAACTAAATTGTGTGTCACATGTATTTAGAATAATAACGTGACTGAAATTTCTAAATCAAATAAACATTGTAATAAAATTCCGAATATTTCTATAAAATCTGAAAAGTAGTCGATGGACAGATTTAAATTTTTTTAATCAATTTAAGTACATTTGAAATTATTTGTGGAAATACCTCTGGCTGAATTGGGATGACTTTGAATACAAAGCAAAAAGGGCAAAAAAAAAAACCAGGGTATCGTAAGAGGCGACAGAAACAAGCCTGCTTAGTAACTGTAGTAGAGCTTTTCATAAGGATTATATTATTATCAAGTCATTATTGGTATTATCATTTCTGCGTGATGCCAATCTGGCTCAAACTCCTCCATTCTTTTGCTTGAGTCAGCCGCCAAATCATTCATCATGTTCCGGCTTGGAGTTTGAGAACCAGTACTGTCTCTCCTGTCATTTCCTTTCTTCTCTCTTCGTCCTTGGCCGGTAAGGCATCATTGATGACTTTTATTTTTTATTTCTTTTTATTTAGTGATGTTAATACATATTCTTGATTACGAAGTAGTTACGTTTGATCTAGATCAATCAAAAAAATTGTTTTTCCTAAACAGTTTCCCTCATCAAATTGTTTTATTATTTTTGAAGGTGATTTTATATTTTGTTAAAAGGTTTTTTCTATGGGTTCCTTCCATTTTGCAGGCATGCAGTTATTTAGTACAAATTAAAATGGGAAACAGAATCCTCCAAAGCGGTAACCCAGTAAAAAGCTACAAATGTGTGTTACAAACAAAAAAAATATACAGCCGAATTGAGAACCTAGTCCGTTTTTTGAAGTCGGTTAAAAAGCGTATACAAATATCGATGTATGTTATTGACCTTCGACGTTATTTCTATCAATGATAATGTGTGTAAATGAAATGCAAATGAGCAATACAGGCAGTTTAGTTATTGATAAAATTTCATGATCATTTCCACGCTTTGGATTATACTTTCAGCTACTGGTCATAGAACCCAGGTGTTGGATTACCAAGCCCATCACAAATGAGTACTGGAGCGTGCTAGCACATAGTAACCTCGCCAAAAATAACCCAGTAGTCGAGCCAATAAATAATTTGACTTTCATTTTACTGGTTACAGAAGTAATACGTCAAATCGGGAAAAAATATATCAATGTCATACACAGACACTTGTTTTAAGATTAGCATTTCAAATCTGGAGTATATTTGGAAGAAAACCAAATTTTTTATAAATATACTAGTAGACCCGGCCACGCGTTGCCGTGAATATGGTTTACATACTCAATTTAGCAGACTTATTCCGCCATCTGTTAGAATCTTATAGAAACCAATTTTTTGTAAGATATTAAACAAACATTTTGCAGTAAAATAATTTGCGACTATAAATTGAGATGTAAGCTATCCTATCTTTCAAGTTGGGTCAAACTGAACACGGTGTGCCAAATATGATTAAAATCTGTTAAGTAGTTTCGGAGTCCATCGCGGACAAACACCGTGACACGTACTTTATATACATTAAGATTACATTAGTGCAGTCTTGTCTCAGAGTTTAAAAATTATACTAATTAGACGTTTTATAAGATAACCGCGATAGAAGGCAATTAACTATTCATTTAGTGTATTTTCCTGATATTAAAACTAAAAATAAACTATTAGTACTTATTAATATTTAACTACAGTTGCGTTCATATCATATGTTCATATCATTCATCCAAAGAAATAATAAATCTGCATGTTTAATTAAATCACTGTACAGTAGATTTTTACACGGAGTGCAATAAAAACCATCAAAGTGCCATCGAAGTTAATCTGGTTTAAAGGGAAATGAGGAGAAATGTACATTTTGTATTCATACTGAAAAAACAAAGTCGAGAGCTGCCTTACTAAAAAATTCGTATGCAAATATCCATTTGTAGGTCAAGGCGGGGTAGAGCAGGCTTACATTTTGTTGTTTGTTGTTATGGCAATAAGACATCGATTCAGGGCCTTGTAATAACTTGTCGATAAACTTTCCATATATTAATATCCATACTAAGGAAGAGACGTTAAGTTTACAATTAATTTCTGGATAATAAAAAGCTGGTCCCGTTCCTTTATTTCTCTACGAAAGAATTTTACAAGGACATCATACGTAAATACGTACGTACGTAAATTTGTCAGTTACGAAGTGAATACGTGAATCAATGATGATATTTTTTACATTAAATGGAGGTTTTATGTAGATACCAACATTATTAAGCCTAAAAATGAATTAAGCTGTCTAAAATTAGTTATAAAACTATTTTTCCCATTTTCTCCTACTCACTTAAATTCATGTTTTCAACTGTTTTTCATCAACCTCGCAAGACAATGCATATTTTCGTAAATGTGGTATAAACACCATGTTTGTGACCATAGGCAGTGCCTATTGTGCCCACCTTCGATCCGTGTGGGTGCCTACTATTAGCTTTAGTAGGGCGTGCGCGGTAGATCGATGAAAGAGTAAAATAAAACTATTCTGCCTGTCGACGAGGGATGTTTCGAGTCCCGACCGACTGAAATTTATACGACAACTAAACGTTTGTTCTCGAATCGTGGTTGTTTGTCAAAACAAACAAATACATATGTATGTCAAAACACAAATGCACATATCACCTGTTTGACAGGAAAGATTTGTGTTAATGTGTGTTTTTCGCCATAGGTAGTAGAGTTTAACTTAGGTTTTATAGACCTGCTTAAAGGAAAATCGACTAATTAAAACCATATTATATCCCTCAAATGGTCGATCAATAAACAATTAATGAACTTGTTTATAGATAGCTATCTAAATCAAAAATACAAAGCTTATGTGCACTTAACTTTACCCGATTATTATAATGTCAACTGTCATTATTATGTCAATATTCAAATGAATTTATTTACGAGATAATCTACCAGTAGGCTTTAACTCGCCCTTAGTGTAAAACTATATTTTAGTATTACGATGGATTTATTGATAAATTAGTGATGAATTATGAATTCGATGATCGTATTTGTTCTACACACAATCCTATTGTTTTAATTGCTTTGTAATTACAAATTATGTCGCCATCGTTATAAACTGATGTTGAATTTCGTTATAGCAACATGAATATCAATGAACATTAAAATGTCTTCGTTGAAACAAAACTTGATAAAAATGTTAAGTAGCAAACCACTAACGCTTATACCTTTGATAACAAGAGTTATAATCATATATTAAGAGAGTATACTGCAAAGTTATAATTTAGGTTGTTGTCCGACTGAGACCTCAGATTAAATTTACCAAAGAAAGTAAGGCGTGGGATGCAGCGCGTGCCGTCTTATAACAGTCAAAGGGCAATCCCTTCAAGCCAGCTACCCATAGTAAATCTGCCGGTTACAAATATCATATTTGTGTATTCAAAATAAAATTTGAGTCGCTTAAACGAAAGTGTAAAATATTTTATTGATATACATTACATTATATTCTTGCCCTTTATTATTGAATACGGAAGAAATTAACTTTCTATTTTATACACAGTATTCATGTACACTTACATTATATTAATACTAACTTTGCAAGACATTTACAACTAAAACCGGGTGTAATACGTCTATATTATATAGGTACGCGTGTTTCCACATAATTAACAATCGTAAGTTGTGAGGTTCCCTAAGTTTTCATTAGTACCGAGTCAAAATAGTCAAAAAAATTGATCGAATAACAATTTATATCATTCGAATTTCAAAATATGTTTTTATTATGTTTATACGTGCAAGTACACCCCTATTCAATAAGGTAGACTTGCATATTTTGAGGTCTGGAAGCAACCGTTGTGTTAGATACATAATGTATTAGCTTTATTCATTACATCGTGTTTGGCAATATAAAGAACGGATACGACTAATGGTCCTACCATCGATCTAGCCTTTGACACTGTTGCATTATGATGCGACATCGCGATCGCCCCCGCATGCAGTTTAAAAGCCTTTAAATATTGAATAAATACACCTACAGCCCGCCAATGTCATATAACCCAACCAAAAATAAAAGCAGTGAATAATAAACCTATTAAGGAGACTCCTCTAGCTTTTAAAATTTATTGCGTTAATATGCAGTTGCCTAATATCACGTAGGCTGCAGAGAGTTGGCTGGGCGATGTTCGTGTCTAGTTTTGGGTTACTATCGTTGATGTGTTTTGTACTTTACTACCTTATATTAGAGTAAGATTTCGAGAAACAAACCAGGATGAACCGTTTTCAAAATGAAATTACACGTCAATACAGTGTCGCAATCGACGCGTGCCTCGGCATTGGAAACTGACTAAACTTGTTGATTGAAATTTGGACTACATGGCCCTATTCTTTAGATGTTTTTTTCAATAGGCACTGAGGTTACAGTATAAAGTGAATGTGCCTATGTGTGCCGCCCAAATTGTTAAATTACTGCGGTGTGGGAAGTGCGTTGACGTCATTATAAGACGCATTTAAAGCCTTCTTAAAACAAATCTTCAGATAAGGTTCGGTAAACTATGATATAATTGGCTTAGTATACGAGTACAGTTTTTTCATACATGTAGGTCATTCTAGTTACAAGCCATAAATATATTTGTTTCGTAATACATTTCCTATTTTGTGTACCAGGTTCAAATTCGTAAACAGTAGAAAAAAGTTAATTCATCCAAAAAATATGCAACGATACACATATACGCATTAAAAAAGGTAAAGCTTAAAGAAATACACCAATTAATGAAAATTAAGGTAACAGAGCAGTTTTATTTTACTTTACCCACAACCTTAAACAGTATACTTGACGGACTTCCATCATTACCGTGTTAAAAAAAGTAATAATGAGTTTTTCTTTTACATGTCATTGTGTACTGGGCATCTGGTCAAAGTTACGTAAAACCTTTTAAAATATAAAAATAAAATATGAAGTGTATAAATAAAGCCACGAGAGTAGGATTGTGAAGGCAATCCACTTAATCATCTGTCCCTCTCTCTTGTAGAGCAACACTTTTTCCATCCCTTTCCGGCGCCGGCGCAGCCTCCGACGCAGGATGGTTTCTCAGAACTCGGAACGTTCCCTTAGACGATAGTATCTGGTCAGCAGTTAGTTGTGTTCTGTGTAAATACGTAGCTGTGCCCTGTATTATGTTTCTTTCTAGTCCTTAGCTTGGAATTTCCTTTTATTCTCCTTTTGTATTGAGTAAACTGGTAACTTGATTTCTTTACTAAGATGTTTTAAGACAACCCTGTGCAACTCGGTTCGTTTATGACATTTACGTGTACAATAGTTAGGATTAAATTCCGTCAACGAGTTTAGGACTATTTTCGAATAGCAATCAAAGACATTTGAAAGTCAAATTTAGGTTATATGATAATGTTACATAAAAACGTTACTTCTAATAATTCTTGCGGAAAATGGATGAAAGATAAAATAACAGAAATATACAATTATAAGAAATTAATAATCTGAAACATCTAATAAAATTTTATGTAGCTAAAATCTTAATATATATAAATTACGGGTCACGGTGTTTGTCCGCGATCGACTCCTAAACTACTTAACCGATTTTAATCAAATTTTTCACACCGTGTCCAGTTTGATCCAACTTGAAAGATAGGATAGCTTACATCTCAATTTATATGTATAATACGTATATATAATTAATATGTACTCCTAATAATAATTTTCATTCAATATCTTTCTTGTAAAAACATCGGTCAGTTACAGTTTCCTTACAGTACAAATAGGTTGTTTTCTTGTTTCAGTACACGTTTCGTACGGCTACATTAATACGGTAGGAACGTGATCACATTGCCTATTGTGTTGGCATCGCTAGTAAAGTAGTTAATCTCAAAACCGTGCAAACATTTTTTCTTCTCCATAGTTCAGTTACTTTTGTGTTTCTTAAACGTTAACTTCTGGCCATTACTTATCTTTGATAAATCCGACGCTTAAGCTATACATACATTCTACGATTATGGAAATTATATTTAGCCATATATCCGCATATTTTTTACTGAAACTCGTAAATTATCTTTTATTTCCAGTAAGCGATAACAACATGGGATACAAAAACTGCTCGTAAAAATAAAAAGGTGAGCATTGAGATATAAAGATTTTATTATATTTTCCCTATAAAGAGCTACGTAGCATCAGTTCGTAGCCAGACTACCAATTGATGCATTTTATTGCAATTCATGAAGTAAAACACATATTATAGTGACAACAGTTTGCTTAAGCTTCAAATTAACGCTACAGTAGAGAAATAATATTTGTTTTTCAATTGCTACTTTATCGTCTCAAAGATATATAGACATCTAAATAATGTTTGAAACAGTAATAGTTACTTTTCAAACTACCTTCGATAGAAACTAATAGAAAGCCGTTCAATGGTTCATCTTGTGGCTTAGAGGTAAATAAGTTGTAATTATCGGATTTTTTTGTTGCTTTGGAACATCTTGAAGTAAATATACATACATATATATGTACGTGCAAGATGAACAAGATAAGAAATATGTACAATAATCACTTAACTGAGTTTTCTCGGTAGAGTATGGTTTTATTCAATACTAGATGATCCAGCAAACTTTGTTTTGCCATATAAATTATAATATTAGAACTATTTTGAGAACCATAAAAATGCTTATTGTGGGTTAACCTTAGAAGCTAGACATATGCTGTCGCGGACTTTTATTTAGAACTTTTA
>DWJN01000951.1:0-20194 GCA_018248895.1 Carystus phorcus
ATGCTATAGTACCAGGCCCTCTCGGAGGTCGCTGAGTTTTGAATAATCCAATTTAATATTGTTTTCATTCATGACGAAATTGATTTTTAAATACCTGATAACTAACTATTATACTCATTTGAGAAGAAATAGAAATGTCACCGCCAGTTTCAATTTTCTGAAAGGCTTATCAAAATATCATTGAACTAACAGCGAGGTTAGCTTACTCTGTCAAATCAAATCGAGTTTCTGAAACGTTGATTAGACAATAATAAATCATATAACAAATCCCATTGGACATAATTACGATTCGGAGTTAAATTTGACTGCTCTGTTTAACGGACGAATTATTCAAATCAAATGACACGACTGGCGTTTGACAATAGACTTGACAGTTCAATAATTAATTTTTCGTTAATTACCCTTTCAGAAACTGGCAGTCAGTTAGGAAGTTTATGTCTTATAGTATGTTTATGACGAAACCTTTTTATATAGTAGGTCACAAAGAATAGGCTTAGTGAGAATTTATTAGACTACAAAGGGCAGTGGGCAAAGGCCAATGGGCAATTTGGTTCAAATCTCTACAGCCTTGAAACTTATTCTATAAGAAAGCTTTAGAGGTAGGTATCATTTATTTTATTCTATGACAGCTAAGTGGAGATGGAGCGCGAACTTTTAAATATAAAAACTTATAATTTAAATGTTTTGAATATTTAATAAATATTCTTAGGTTAATTTAATTGGAAAACTTTTGCATATTCTAATATTTTTTATGCCAACTTAGCAAAGCATTTAAGACAAGTGAATGCTAACGCGTCGTTGTCCAAAAAATACTTACTTAATTTCATAGTTTTGCCGCATCTGTGACAATCGAAGTACTCGTATATCTTATACCGTTAACCTATCATCACGGACATAAAATATTAATTACAAATGACTACACACAATATTGAGACGACTAAACGAAGTCCGAATCTCGCCCTGACCACAGTCCAAGTAACTCAATCAAAATATCACCAAAAAATAAAAAAAAATGTAAGTGCCCGTAAGTTAAAATACTAATATCAATTGATATGATTTACCTAGTATGGTTTTCCGACATAACGTTACCAGATGGGCCGACGAGCTCAAACCTCACCAAGCTCACGCCGTCTCCTATCGGGACCACGTCAGGCGTGAGTGAACGATCTAATGCCCGCAATGTCTTGCGCTTCATGCACCGAACGAACTTCGGGAAGTACTCCTGATGATCGATCACATCTTTTACGTCGACTAGCTGGAAAATTAAAGGAATGATGTAAGGAATTTATGTTACGTGATATTTTTATGTTGAGACTAGCTGATTCAACAGAGGTTATCTCGCCACATTTATTATAACAAACATAAATTAGTAGAAAAATATATCGCATCAATATGTGAATCTAAACATTTCTTGAATTATTTAAACACAAAATCTGAAAAATCCTTCCAACCAAGGAGTTCAGCCACATGCTCAGACAGAAGAATTAAACATATATATAAAGAATATAATACCTATTAGTTGTTTGTTAATTATCTGTTCGATACTTATTTAATATATTTAATATATTCCATGAAATTTGTTTATTGTTTGATTAATAAGTATTATTATCCATGCATTTCGAGGAATAAATGAGCTACAAAAAAACATTTTTGACCGATATTCTCTGTTTTTGTTCTTTTGGTACTTGTTTAGAAGCTACAGTGTAGACAGTAAATAAAAGTTTTTTTATTTCTTTCATCATTGCTATGTTGGTGTATTGTATTCAACAATTTTATACTGTTAGTATTTAGAAAAGTATTTATGATCTGAAATTTAAATTACCTCCAGTAATAGTTTTTCTCAAATATTTTTATTTACAGTCTCTGTTACCGTTTTAAAAAAAAAATTACAAAAAAGATCTTGTATTTAAACTCCTACGTCTATTTACTCATTAAATAATTGCCTTCTTTGTCTCGTATTTGATACACATAAAATTGCTTTTTAAAATAGTTATAAAGTAAAAGGTCTCGCCTACGTAGGGCAGTCGATAAAAAATACCTTACGAGTTTGTAAAATACTCATGGAACTTCAAAAAAGGTCTTGCATACATTACAATATTTTACCCTTGTTAAAACTTGTACAAACAACGCTATGCGATAGAAAGAAAAAGACTGTAACTTTACTTTTTTTATGTAAATAGGCAATAAAGCATACGAGCCACGTAATGTTAAGTGATCGCCACCATCCTTAAACTTACTTAAAAAAGATAGTCACTGTTGGTAATAACGCTACGAAAAGAAAGCCAATAATTCCACGGATAAAGTCACGGGCGACTAGTAGTCAAATATAAATTTTTAGGAACAAAACGAAAATTACACAATGTGGCAAATTTTTGGCATATCATTATTTTCGTAGAAATATGTTCTATTTTTACCGTCTCATTGTTCGAACGCCCGCATTTTTCCATTAGAATCATTTAATTTCTAAGGTAATTATTTATGTATTGAAGCCAGAAATACGTTATCTTTTTTCATTATATGTATCAAACTTATATCTACGTCCTTGTATAAAACTGGATAGTACTGAGCGGTAACTGAGATTATATGGCAGCTTAATTTCCTTTTGCATTAGTGGGAGCGCTCAATGTTGGGAAAGCAGATTATTGAGATGCTGAGCGGGGATTAACTGGCTTACACTAGATATCAGTGTCCGGGAACGCTACAGATTCTATGAAGGAATCAGCGTGCTTTGTATTATCTTTGGATTTAATGTCCTATTACATGCAGTGATTAAAACGCCTACATTTTGCAAAATCTTGTTTCAACATGTTTCATTTATGAATTATATTTAAGTCTAAGATGTTATAAATTTGACCGACATTACCTATTACCGTTAACGTTGATGAAATAATTAATTATTATTATTTTAATAAACTTAATTAAATTTATTGAACTACTTTTTATTTATTGAATTCATATAATTAAATTTACAAATCGAGATTTGATTTAAAACTTCATCAAAATATTTTATTAATTTTATAGCGATTAAAATTATGTATGTTGAGAAATAAACTATAATAAACTACTGTATTTTTTACAGACTAAAATTGTTATTAACACAAAAGTGTTTACCTTTCAATGTCATTTTTTTTAGACTACTGGAAAGCCCGTTAGTAATTTAATATGGTGTTGACTAATTTAAATCTATTCTATCTATTTTGATTTTATTTATACAATATAAAAAATACATACTTTCTTGGAACAATCTCGCCAAATGATTCTAATCACATCTGCTCCTTCTAGCCACAGATCGGCAATAAATTTACTGAAATACGTATCTATATTTTCTTTGTGCTCTCCATAAGAACTCGGCAACAATATCAGAGCCAAAATACACGTGAGCGGAGTATTCATATTGGTCCAAAATGGCTTGGTCACGAAATTCATTTCAACCACACTTGTGCCATTTCCTGCTTAAAAGCTACAACAATTTAAAATTAGAATAAAGTGAAGAAGCTCTACTATAAAAGTAAAGTATTAATTTCATACTTTGATAAAAAACTATTCAATAATAATATAATCAATAGTAGATAATTTAAGGATTTATAGAAAAAACTATGTTACGTTATTTCCAAACAAACAAATATTTGTTTAGCTAAGGCGACATACCTTAGCTATATATCGCTATATATATATCGCTATATATAGCTTAGCTATATACCGCCTTAGATATATACATACCAATTAAATTATATAATAATTAAATTGATAAGATAACTTAAACGTCAAGTGGGTAGTGTTACTTTTACTTACGCCAAATTTTATGGCCGCTGTATTTAAATTTCGGGTAGCGCGAAAACTGGAGAGCAGAGTAAAGACCAACGAGTCTGAACCGTATTTCAATAAGGCCATAAAGTTTGGCGTAAGTAAAATGAAGTTTTTGTAGGCCCATCCAGCCCTATATAACTTTTTAACCGACTTCAAAAATACGTTCTCAATTCGTCTGTATTTTTTTAACTCTGCACATCGCAATTTCACGACACTTCAAAAAGGAAATAAGAAATTGCAGAATTACATTTTATAGCTGTTCCTAAAACTAAAAATTATTAGGATCTTCAAGGAATTAAATAAAATACGACTACATACCAACAAGCAACACTAGTTGTCTCTAGACAACGTTTACTAAACAAATACACCTCTATTACGTAAGTTCAAGCTTCCGCCAAGGTTTATACACAAATGAATTTCCTCGTTGAACTATATCAAATTTATATTCCACAAGCTATGGAAACCGTTCAAGTTTCTATTCAATCACCTAGCAAAACAGGTTAATACATGGGTATTGGGTGACTATATGTGCATACCCATGACAATGTGATGCTCCAATTATAGGCAAATTTATGGTTTTGCCGATAGACATGTTGATACCTACCTAGTACCTACTTATAAAAAAGTATTATTATTATTACATATTCCGATTAATATATTTTAACAAAACTTTTTTGCAACGTAATTAATTACATCGCCATAAGTCAGAACAAATTAAACAAAAATTAAAATAAACATAATAATGCACATTAATTTTAGGCATTTTAAACCATGCACACCTATTTACGTTTAAAAACCTGTAAATAAATAGTCTTTTTATTTATTAAACATAATAGTAAATGATTTTAAACTAGTTTCATCGCGGACACTCAACATTTTAATTATAGCGGGTACTCACGATCTCTGTATTCTTTTTATTCTTTTACCGATATTTCGAACCAGTTACATGGATCGTGGCAGTCTCGCCGTGACCACGGTAAAAGAAAAAAAGAATACAGAGATCGTGAGTACCCGCTATAATTAAAACATAGTAGTAAACTTTAGATTGTATTCTTTCAATATTAGTCTCCCTTAAATTAAAAAGTCGAATTAAGCAATATTTAATTCGTCAACATGAAATCTTTGAATATCATCTCATGCCCACAACGCAGTCTTTATGTTTGTCAGGAGAAACAAAAATAAATATAAATGTAGTTTTTCAACAAAATAAATTCAGTTAGGCGGTAAGGTAGTGTTCTAAAGTGGGTTAAAAAGTTTCGGAATTGCTACAAATACCCAGCACCCGTAGAAAAGTCTATTGTTTATAAACTGTACGAGTATTTATAACAAACTTTACGTTAAACTGTTTGTTTTAAATGTAGGCAACTTTAATAATGTGCCCCGACGTACAATAGGATTAAAATGTGGCCGTTATTTCGTAATTCAGATGAATATTGGTATTATGTTCCGTTTATTAAAATGCAAAATAAAACATATAATGTATACATTAAAATATATCAGTGAAAATTATTGTTATGGTATATTCCATATGACATCTGTGAAACAAAACTATATTTCAACTAGTAGACCCGGCCACGCGTTGCTGTGACTAACTCAAACTCAATATCGCAGACTTGCCGTACTGCTGCTGCCTGCAAACTAATTCTTCGTAAGATATAAATAAATAATTTGCAATTACTCAATTTTGTCAATTAATTATCTTACACCGCTATCTGTTACAATCTTATGGAACTAATTCTTTGTGAGATATTAATTAATAAATTGCAATCTTACATCGCCAGCTGTTTGAATCTTATGGAACTAATCCTTTGTAAGGTATTGAACAAATAATTTGCAATAATATAATATTGCGACTATAAATTGAGTTGGAAGCTATCCTATCTTTCAAGTTGGATCAAACTAAACACGGTGTGCAAATTTGATTAAAATCTGTTAAGTAGTGTAGAGGTCCCTCGCGGACAAACGCCGTGACACCTACTTTATATATGTATATTAAGACAGACTCATAACTTTATATTTTTTTTAACTAATTTTAATGAAATTTTCATTACTTTTAATATAGGTCTTAGTCATCTATTTTCAAATATTTCAATCTTTCTGTCCCTTATTTACCTTCCATTATAATATGTAGATACACTTTCAATTAGTTACCAAGGACTATCGGTATAATAACTTTAGTAATTGAATATCCTATGAACAAGCAAACACAAAGTTTAATATAGAAGTTGCCTTCAAAGGCGAATACCTCAGACCAATTTGGTAGACAAGTTTACTTAACATCATGACTTTAATGCTATGAATAATATATTGAAAAATTTAAACTTCAATTCCTGGACTATTCAGTTTTCAAAGTTTATAAAAGCCAAATTAAAATTTATTTTACACTAGTTACAAAGGCACAAATAGCTCACATAATATTTAACATAATGAATGAGCATCTTACCTGTTCCTATTTATTGATATATAGTAATTATGTTAAATTACCGGGAGAGTTCAGTACCTATATTACAGACTTCTTGTCTAGTTTAGGTCACTGAACAGTCAGTAACGTAAGAACAGTCTTACGTATTACTATGTTGTTATAACTGTAGGAATGTTGTGTTATTTACCTTGAGCCTTTGTTACATTTAAACAAAGATTATTATATTATATAATTACCTCCACTCATTACTTATCACTTTTGATGTTTGTTTGTTTTTCTAAAGTTAAAAAATATTTTTAGTACAAAAATGTTTGCATCGTTATTTAAGTTAATGTGTGTATAAAATAGTTCAGTATTATCCTTACCTCAAGCAAGGTAAACCTTACGTAAATTATCTTGCCTATAGGTCGAATCAGATTAAATCTTTACCTTATGTTATAAGTCTTTGAAACATCATTAGTAACCGTCTTTCAAATAGCTAAACGTAGCATTTCAAAGCACATAATAATTTAAAGTAGCCAAAGGGCATAATGGTTTATCATGCAAATCGAGTCGCTATAATAATACTGAACGGGATCAAACGGAGGTCGAACCTTTGATCTTTTCATCAACATTGTCGCTTTAAATGTTATCATGTAAATATTTGGGAAAGGCTAATATACTACGTAATGCTAATGAAAATCTCAATTCTGGATCCTAAATACATACACAGATGGTCTGAGAATAATAAAAGCCGGTACTAAATGAAGTCTTCTGAAACTACAATATATTTACCTGTGAAAATAACTCGATGCAACTTGTAATGCGTTTTTTTCCATTACTACAAATCACTTTCATTGATATGATAACTATTTTATAAGTAGACGCGGTTCGTTCAAAAAATAATCTAACTCTCTCATGTATTTACAATAACATTACGACTGCTATGATTTTTCAAATAATTCAACTTCGGTTAGGAATGAAATAGTGAATATTATGTTTTTCCCTTGAAAAAATAGCTCCAGAATATCAGGTATTTTTTCCAAAATGGCGAATGTTTTGAGAACACGTTGAAGCTTATATTATTTTTTACTGTTAGAGACTATATTATTTCTTACTAAGTAAAATAAATTTTAGATTTCGTTTTTTTCTGTATAGAATTATTATTATAATATCATTTAGAGCACAATAGTTTTATGTCAAAACTATCGTAACAAATCGTTAAATATACAGGAGTAGTGACGCAATATGCAAGAAATACGATGACTGGGAATTAGTGTTTCTAATCCAAATTTGTTAACAATATCTCTCCCTCTTACAGTTATATTTTGTTCATAAAGTGATAAAATGGAAATAACGTTTTATTCAGGAAATACGTGCAAGCTTTTAACTTTAACTTAATTAAAATGGCCATTAGTGAACTTATCTCACTGGTCTTACTTCGGTAACAATATCTTTTGTGTCCAAATTATAATGCTTAAACGTTTTATATCTATCAATATGTGGTAATATATAATCAAAACTATAATTTAATATATTTATATATATATTTATATTAGTTTTTTTAAGAAAATTATTGATATTTATTTATTGATGCACAGTTCAGTGTAGATAATAAGGATGAAGCTTTTCCGAGGTTAAACATATATCACTTTGTAGGGATATAATATTTATATATCACTAAAACTATTACATATTTCCATCATAGATTCAATAATAAGTAACTTTTATTCTTTATCTCAAATTAATTTTCTCATAACAGTTTGAAATCTTTATTTATTACCTTACAAAGAAAAACATGACATAACATAATGAAAATTACAATTAATATTTGTTGTTTCTTAAGTTGGTTGGTTGTTGAGTTACATATTTACATTCTTTAAATAACCAAATTATACTCGTACTGCATTTTTGTCTAACGTCACAATTTACAACGGACAATTTAATACCCGTGTTATAAATAAGTTTAACAAACATGATTTTAAGACAACATAATACATTAAGCAACTCAAACAAGTACTGATTTAATAATATGAACGATGTGCAATTTTGCACTTAGTAAACAAAAATTATGAAGTGTTTGCCATCAGCAAAATTAACAGTAGCCTCATTGTTGTGTGTGGTGAATGGTAACGCGGTGTTTCGTGATCGGTTTATTAATTGAAATTGTTATAATGTTTGTTTCACTTGAAATAGTTTCTATTCCTGGTTTTTAATTGAATACTTTATGTTCCTGTATTAAGTACCGTAAGTATTTTTGTACTACATGTTTATTGTATGATATCTGTGTTAAAAGTTTCTGTTGCATAATTTTACTGATCCATTTCATGCAATATAGAATTAAACCAATGAAGTTGATGGCTTATATATAAGTTAATATCTCATTTTTTTTTATTTAAATTCTATTAGTATATACATATGTATGTGCGTTTTAATCACGAAGAAGTATTTGTGTTGAATGACAAGAATATTGCCTCCGTCGATTAAGAATTTCATTTGTTATATTTTCAAGGTGGTATTTTCTGTAAATGTATTTATAAATCTTCTTGTTAAAAACGTTGTTTAAAAATTTCTGTATAAACATAAGTACATGTTTGCGGACTACTGGTTACGCTTTGAATTTTTGTATAATAAATTTTATTTATGAGATACGTGTAACAATTTCAAAGTATAATAACATTAACCCTCATAGTTCACTAAAATTATAACATTAGTGACGTGAAGTCCAAGTTTATATTTTGTGACTGCAACAATGTATCGTGAAGCGGTTACTGAAAAACTTTTCGCATGCAACGATTATTCGCCAATATTTTATTGAGAGGCTTTTACAAATGTAACAATTACATATACACGCTACATTGAGACTACGTCATCACTTACCATCAGATAAGATTGTTGATGAATTATAATAAGTAAAAAAAACCTGAACTACTTTTCAAAACATTTATCTACGATTACGTGTCACTCTGTAATCTGTTTTGCTATAAAAATAAATGTTGGGATATCTAGACTAAACAAACATAAATGTGGTGTATACCGAAAACTATTGGACATGGACTACAAGGATAATAAGACAGTAAAGTGTGAAACACGAGTCAAACGTAGGGCTGTCAACTAGATGTTTCGGTTAACTATAAAAACAATAGTTGTACCCAGTGCGCGTTGCTACGCATAATTATAACTAATAGAGAAAAGTCGGCAAACAACACACGGACGGACGGACAGACACACAAAGATTGATTTTTATATACATATAGATAAGCAGTAAGTCAGATTTTTTCTATTCTCTTTTTCTAAAGGCGTTTGGATTTTAAATTATATTCTATTTAATAAAACACTAACGGAAAGTAAATGATCGAACAAATAGTTAACATTTGTAGACCTAGCAATATTTAACTTAGAATGTGGGCGGTGGAGGAACATTAAGGACTTTTGAAAATGTATCCCCTAAATGGGAAGTGATTTATTTCACCAATTTTATTTTAAACTAAAATATTTTCATGAACGTTATCGCGGATTTCACCAAGTTTTTATATTTGTTATGGTCTTCTAAAACCTTTTAACAACCAATATTCAAATTTTCGCATTATTAAATTCAGGGAAAAAATACCTCATTAAAAACACAACCAAATAAAATAATTATAGAGGTTTTTTAGATACTACAAAAATCATTGAATACCTACAACATTTCAAAGGTCTTATAAAATTACGAGTAATTTAACCTGCCTTAGGGTCTCAAGGCTTGACGACTGATGTCTACGATAACCACCGGGACCGACGGATTATCGTGCCTTTCGAAGCGAAAAAACGCTAAAAATATTTTTGTCACGAGCGGTCACCCATCCACTTACTGACCGCGTCCGCAGTTACTTGATCGACTGCATAAAAACAACGTAAGCCGCAGAGTTACGAGTGCTTTATTAGCAATGATAATAAAATAGTGATGTACCTATGTCTGATGAAAAACAATAGGCTTCACTTATTTGTAAGTATTATTGGTCCGTCTGAAACGTTATTAAAGGTTTAAGTTAGAAGGACTAGAACTTCAAAATACAAGGATCTGTAAATGATTATTCTAGTACAACCCTGATCAAATACTACCCACTGTGAACGACACATAACCATAATGAAGATAATAAACCTTATTGTTCTATCTCAGTATAACACCGCAATGTTCTTTATTACATATATTGCTATGAACGTCTCTAATTTCGTTTCATAGACGAAAGTAAATAGGCACATTTATTGATATAATGTAGATGTGACACTACACTTGTATTGTTCTTTGTTGAGAATGTTTTTATTGTCTAAATATCATGTAGCAATAAAATTTACAAAATAAGTTAAGTCTTGACTACAGTCTCACTAAACGGTAAATGGTTTAGTAATCATAGTGAAGCGCAATAACTTAGTGAAAGCCTATTCACTCTGGACTTAAAGACATCCACGTTGTATTCGAACAGGAACGCCAACACAAGAAATTTATTTCAGTTCTTCGCAGTACGCATAATAAATGAAGTAACAAAGAGAACCGTGCGTACCGGTAAGATGTTTACGACGTAGCAATACTACTTGACTTCCGCCGCGTCCTTCGTTTGTAGAATGGGGATGAAATAATTAAATTATGAAATTCCTGCGCATTTTCTGTGTATTCTGTGGTGAACCAATAAAGTGTTTATCTATCTATTTCCGAAATGTAAGGTATACTCGTATAATACTGAGAGGTTACGTTAGATAGTGTAGCCTTCTTCGAGAAGGAATTAAAAAAGACCTGCTATAGAAATGTATTAGAAATAATAAATATAATCAGATTAGTTCTTATATTTTAAAAATCGCACTAAATATGGTCACAATTACAAAATATATGAATTTCTAACAACCATCTTTCTTGCCAAATATATTTTTTATAGAATTTGCATCGAAAAGTTCACAACTCCATAGCGAACTTAATGTTACACCTCAAATGCTACCTTAGCCATCGTTATAACCAAGAATTTTGTATCTTTTCAGATCATGGCTGACAACAGGGCACAAAAAATAAATGAAATAGGCCAACTTGGTCTTCCTCCTATGGAATTAGCTGAAACGAACGAAAATGGTACCATAATTTTTACACTAGATGTATTAGCTACATATCCTTTCCATTAACTTTTTTTTTGGAACAATTCGAGAACAATTTAAAAAACTCTCTGATCCCAAATGATATCGGATTATGATCTCCGATTAAGGACCAACTGTACACTGTCCAAATAGGGTTTCACTTGCATATAAAAAAATATCAGTTCTTTTTCGAGTTGGTATCCTTAAAGTAAACCTAGTTAGTGATGTGTTCTGTTATTCAGCAGAAGTTAGTACGAACATTACAGAGCCACCGTTAAAAATATAATTAAGATGTAGATTACCAAATTAGTGGTTCCATAATTCATTTCAAAGATAAATTCAAAATTAATTTACAAAAGTAATTTGATATTCCTTTTGATTATGATACCGTGTGATTTCTTACTTTTCAATTATCTGTTTGTATATTTCGTACATTTAGTCATAATTTGATAAGCGAATTTATTAACGTGTACGCAAGCAACTAATGAACATTTATGAGCAAAGCAACGAACAAGCATTTATAAGTCGTTTTGTGTTAAATGCATTAATATATAACTTTAAATATTTCCTGCTGATAATGAATGCTGCTGAACAATGGGCGATGCCATAGCCTGTTTACGATTCTATACTGTAAGACCCGACTTAATCCTGACGATTTTTTATATAACCAGCCGACAAAGAAGTCACCTGACTGTATGTGGTCATTTTAAGGCATTACCGATGTATTAAAACTACTATTACAGTAGCCAGAAATGGTGGTAGAGTAAAGGCTTTCAAGGGTTATGGTATCTGCCTATCTATCTCTACATTATCTCTTGCAGAATCTTGTCTTATATTTAAAGTAGTTAATCGCAATTTTATAAAAATAAAATTCTAATACGAAGCAAAATAATTCAATAATTAAAATGTCCATTATATTCCAGACCGTATTATCAGTTACAAGTGTCTAAGTCCAATAATTCATAAAATTATGATAATTCTGCTAACCGGTATGTGTGCGCTTGGGCTATATATTTTGATATTAACATTGTTACTAAGTGATGGTAAGTAAGAATATTCAAGAAATATTTGATCATAATATATAAAAATCGTTTTAATGTGTCTTTGATGATTATATTATCATAAATACTTTGTTCGTTTTTAGATAATATTAAGAATACTGAAATTATATTAGTCACAAATGAGTCGGCGAACATTACAATTGTACAAGACGATGTAGAAATATTTTTGTCTAAGAATAATACTATAAATAATTTATCCACCCTAGGAAGATTAAAAAGACATTTAATCTCAAACATGACAAGCAATTACAATGAGGATACTATTCAAAAGATGAGAAAAATCATTTTTGAACATAAGCTACTATGCAATGAAAAGAAAAATAATGATATTTGTAAAAATCTTATATTAAAACTAGAGTCTTTAAAAGATAATGACAATGAAACTAAAAAGAACATTACGTCAATGATAGAAGTCGTTAAAAATAAAATAACAAAAATCAACAATAAGCCATCAGGACCGAATTACAAAAAACCTTATAATATCTTTAAACGAGAAACGTATTCAGATGTTTACGATGTGAACAATTACTATCAAGGGCCAGCTCAATACAGATTTCATTTCGAGCCGAAAAAGCTTAAACCGTCTCATGTAAATTTATATACTCCCGAGATATCTCCAATACACAATCAGGAATGTGTTCATGGTAAGTAAAACATTTTATTAAAATTACTTCTTTTTATACAGGAAATAACGAATAACACTGCAATGAAATTTTATTTAATTTTATTTAATGAATTATTACAGCATATTAAAAAATCATTATTATTTTAGGTGTTTCCCACATTCCTAGTATGGAACACGTTCATACTGTACCACATTACCAAAACTTATAGTAAGTACAATCAAATATTAATACACTGTAATAACTTACAATTTCATTTAACGTAATAAGTGTAATAAGTTACATTGAAATTTAGAACATACGATTTTCAATTTCAGTCATTATCCACCGAATACACACAAAGTCTATCAAAAATACAGAGGTGATGACTCAATCATGATGTCTGAACAAAAAATACACCCTCAAGATTTTGAAATTGCTATGAGTTTACAAGAGGGGAAGCAAAGGTAATATAATTACACTAGCAATAAATTATTATTTTACCTTATTAATACAACCCATAAAGCCAATAAAGAAAAGAAGCAATTTCTTACAGATCTGTTACGACAAAAAAATATTCCAACAATGCTGCTCGAGAAGTTGAATGTCCATCAGATAGTGTACCTTGTGATAGTGGCGACAATTGTATTAAAAGAAATCTTTGGTGTGATGGAAACGTTGACTGTAACGATGTAAGCGATGAACTAAGATGCGGGTGTAAATCGAGAGTAGACAAGGCTCGTATATGTGACTCATATTTTGATTGTCCGTTTGGAGAAGATGAAATGGGGTGTCATGGTAAGCTCTTTTAAAATAACTATAAAAAATATTAATTAAATGATTGAAATTTAATTAATTCGCTGTCTTTACCCTCTTCATAGCTTCTGTATTGAACATGTGTCGTCAAACAACGACAACCATCTGGTCAAAACTGAATGCATGCAATATCCTCTAAAATATGTTAAGGTTGTCAACAAGCATTTTTAACAAGACAAGACAAGCTAATTGAATTAAGATCACGAAGTGGTATAAAATTAGATAATAATTATGTTGATAAAAATTTTAGTACTCAAATTAAATTTCCTCATAGGATGCGCTGAAGATATGTTCAGCTGTGGTGGCTTAGAGGGGAACCCGCAAAGAACATGCTTTACCAAAGAGCAGAGATGTAACAACGTAGTCGATTGCCCCAATCAAAAAGACGAACTTGATTGCAGCATGCTGGGACCTAGTCTTCACAAAAAACCTGTGCGTAATTTACTTAATTATTGCCCACAAAAATGTTTAAAGGCTATTTTATAATTGCAATACGACAATCGTTCAGGACGATAATATTTTCAAGATTTTTGTGGAATTGTTAAAGCTTTAACAACCTTCAATAAAAGTGAAATCGTGCACTGAAAATAAGATCGCGTCCATTCTGTATTCTTATTCTTAAACTTTTTTAGGTTACAAAAGAAATAATATTATTTATGCATAATTAATAATTGCTAAAACAAAAGCCACACTTTTATAAGTGAGTGATATACTGCCAGTGATTTATACCTAGTCTTCTAAAATTTCAGTTGTTTGCTATATCCACCACAGAAGGATATTTGCATCGTAATTTTAAAGGAACTTGGTACGCAGTTTGTGAAAATCCTTACATATGGGCTCATGAAGCCTGTCGTCGAGAGGTGGGAATTGTTATTGGGTAAATATGACACAAAAACTATTTAAAATTTTCAAGCTTTATTAACTGATTACTTGTCACCATATATGATAACTGAATTGGTATTTGAGAATGGTGAAGTTTTCCTATATGGTAATTAACAGTATTAAAGTGACGTAAGTTTGAAATAAAAAATCTTCTATATTGAATAAATTTAATTTTCAGGCCACCTCATATTCAATATGTGCCAACGGATCCTATGGTTAAGATCAATTACCTAAATACCTCACCTGGAGGATTGATTCGTATGACGAATATGTGCTTTAATAACTCGGCTGTATATGTTATATGTTCTGATATACCATGTGGGACTAGAGTGCTAACAAAATCTCAGCTTATACAAGAGGTAATAAAAAATATTTTTTTATACATTATAAGTTAATGCTTGACTACAATTCCACCTGATGGTAAGCGGTGATGTAGTCTTGGGTGATAAAGCGCATTAACTTAGAAGAAGCCTATTCAATCTTGACTTGAAGACGTTAATATTATAATCAGACGGGAACACCGATGCGGGCCATTTATGGAAAATTCAACAGTTTAATTTATAGCCATAAGTAATAGGTATGCTGTTTGTAGCTGTGAGTAAGAAAAAAATATTTTCAAGCCCGTCGCTTCTTCTGGGACCCGGATAGAAATTTATTATTCGTTCGAGTTTTCGATTTTTTTTTGTAAAAATCAATTTCATATTTAATTTGTTTCGATTTCAGAATATTTCAATCGAAAACGAACTATTTGGTCGAAACAAACGGTTTTACCCCCAATATCCCTATCATTTCAATATGTACTTAAAGAACCGTTTTAAAAGAAGCGATGCTAAAAAAAACCTTAACGTGAGCGATTTAAGAAATAAGAGAACTGAGGGTAGAGTGGTTGGTGGGACACCCAGTCAACCAGCAGCGTGGCCTTGGATGATAGCTCTCTATAGAGACGGATCTTTTCATTGCGGTGGTGTTATAATATCACATTTTTGGATCATGTCTGCAGCACACTGTGTTCATAAGTAAGTTTGATATATCGATAAACTTTTTTAACACGGAACAATTCAATCAAAATTTTATATCATATTCTTATATACATAACTTTTTTTAGTTTTTGGGAACATTACTATGAAATAAGAGTGGGAATGCTGCGACGGTTTTCTTTTTCTCCTCAAGAACAAAATCATCGAGTAACCCATGTAATAATCACTAAAAATTATAATCGAGAAGACATGAAAAATGACCTTTCACTTTTAAAAGTCGGTCCACCTATACAATTTAGTAGATGGGTCAGACCAATTTGCTTACCTAGTCCTGCAACTGCTGGTCCTGATTGGATGTGGGGACCGGCTCCAAAAACTATGTGCACTGCTGTAGGATGGGGAGCAACTAAAGAACACGGACCAGATCGTAAGATGCTGCATGTTGTTAATGCTACTAAAATATAATTAATCGAAACATAATTTTTTAGCTAATCATAAAATTACAGCTGATCACATGCGTGAAGTGGAGGTACCTATATGGGAACACTGTAAACATCATGAAGATCAAGCTGGCAAAGAAATTTGTGCTGGTTTTGTAGAAGGCGGTCGAGATGCGTGTCAGGTACTAATATTGCATAAATGTTAAGAGAAATTTACGAAAACTAATAAATAAAGCTAACAATTATTTCAATTCATTAAGTGCAAAATATATGAGTATTACAATTAATTTCTTTACATCAGGGTGATAGCGGAGGACCTTTATTATGCAGAAATCCAATTAATTCTCAGCAATGGTACATCGCAGGCATAGTAAGTCATGGTGATGGTTGCGCTCGTAAAAATGAGCCTGGGGTATACACACGAGTCAGTCTCTTTGTAAATTGGATTAGATATCAACTATGTGAGTAAAGTTAATCAAGTAATGTAATATGTAAGTCAATAGCACAAAAAAGTTATAATATGTTGGTTTCAGCGTTAACAACCCTGCCCAAAATTCAGCCCAAACAAGAATGTCCGGGATTCAGATGTGAATCTGGAATATTTAAATGTATACCCAAAAAAAGAATGTGTGATAAAATAATAGATTGCCTTGATGGTGAAGATGAAGTGAATTGTGATAACCGAAGTTCTCCTACACTACCTGAAAATTTTGTCACTTCTACTGAAAACTTTATTTCACAGCTAAATCATATGTTTAGAAATGTTAACGACCAAAATATTTCCAAGACACTCGAAACCAACATTGAAATAATATCGAGTACGAACCCTTTACTTACAATGGATACTCTATCAACATTATCTCCACTGAGTAATGATTTAAATGTTAATAAAGAAGAACAAGTTGAAAATAATACAACTAACATTGACTCTTTGGAACTCACAAGAAAAGATTTTAATTTTGACAATGAATTTAATGTATCTACAATTGAAAATTCTTTCCCTGGTGATTCAAATGAAGAAGCCGAATCATCAACATTTCCGCTTGAAATAAATAGTGAAATAAGTAGCGAAGAGTCTGATATACAAATGATTAAAGTCAAAAAAACTGAAAACGATTTAACATCAGTGTCATCTACATCCCAAGTAATAACGAAAGAAAATAACCTAGAACAAAATCTTAATTTTTTTAGCACAACACAAACTGTATTAGACTCAGCAAGCATTGATACTACTACTGCTACTACTGATATCATTACATTTCAAAATACAATAGATGAGGATTTATCAACTAGTCAGTCAAATATAATTGAGGCAGTAAATACGATACCCATTCATGAGAAAAAAGTAAAGAAAACTACTAGTCATGAAAACGAACTTGAACAGAACTCTAACATTGCTACTAATCAACTTGTCATTAACTTTTTACCTACTGATGACTCTAAACCCCAACTAAGTGATAAAATAGTTATACTGAAAAATACTTCACAAGAGCAAAATGTCGACGATAAATTAAACAAAATACAACCGCCAAAGGTTGATATAAATAATATAGAAGAATTTGTAATGTCTGACTTACAGCCAGCAAATATTAGGAAAAAACATACTATTCCTGACGATTTTCAATGCATGCGGTGAGTCAATACTACAATAATGTTACCGTTGCTCTGGTTGGTGTCCGAAACGGATTATTTTAAATTATTTTGATTCAACCACTCCGTAAAGTGTTTAGCCCGTACTGACCTTGTTGGTGAAACTATGAATCCCGGATTGAATTCCCGGCCGGGACAGATATTTCCGTGACCGTTTATTTTCGAGACGTATTTGCTAGTGATGGTGATAGTTATTATTCGTATTGCGAATGCCACCCGCGAAACAGGGAATCCTAATGCGGGGTATGACGATATAAACGTTTATTTATTATACCAAAATATAAATCATTTGGTTTGATTAATTTTTAAAACTGATTTTTATAAAACTTTAATATTTTGCAGTATATTTCAAACTGTACCTTATGATAATCGATGCGACCGAAAAGCTGACTGTGAAGACGGTTCTGATGAATTCGGTTGCACATGCATAGATTATTTGACAACGTTCGATAAAACGCTGATATGCGACGGAAGTTTGGACTGCTCTGAAGGTGAAGATGAAAATGACTGCTGTTAGTATATCTTTTTTTTTATTTAGGCAATGTAACAAATATTGATTTTCAAAAATATTAATTTCCATGTCTTTTACAGTTGGTTGTGATGAAGATCAATTTCTTTGCAAACAAAGTCAAATGTGTTTATCTTCAAAGCATGTATGCGATGGGATAATGCAGTGCCCTCGAGGTGAAGATGAATTGGATTGCTGTAAGTCTGTAATGGTGAAATATATTAAACAAGTGGTATAATAAAATAACATAAGATTGAAAAAGGTTAAGCTATTTTTACATTTAACTGACACTTCTGTACACCTAAACCTTAAGCTACACAGCTATGTACAGAAACAGAAAATGAAGCATTTTCAACAATACTGGGTTTCTCTAGTAAAATAATGTTTTAACTGAAATTCATTTCTAAATATCAGTTGGTTCTAGTTACAAAGGTAGCAGCAGTAGTATTAAATAATAGTTGCAATTTTTAGCTGAAAACTTTAACACAATAACTAAACTAATTTTTATTTTGTTTTTGAACACACTTATATAAAATAAAATGTTTTAGATGCTCTAACCAACGGATTAGAGATAGACTTTGATTTTGATGGTAAGCCTAAAGTTAACTTGGAAGGTTATCTGACAAAGAAACATAACAATGATTGGCATATTTTATGTGAGGATAATTTAACACTTCCTCAACAAGAGCAAGCAGCTA
The DNA here is from genome assembly GCA_018248895.1 of Carystus phorcus. Taxonomy (NCBI): domain Eukaryota; kingdom Metazoa; phylum Arthropoda; class Insecta; order Lepidoptera; family Hesperiidae; genus Carystus; species Carystus phorcus. Next base: position 18,943 of record DWJN01000951.1, read on the forward strand.
CACATATTTGCCGATATTTAGGATTCAGGTATCGTTTATCATTTAATTACCTATGTATATTATTATCAACTTAATATAATTAAACTTATTAAACAATTATCCTACAAGTTATAACCTTTTATATCTCTCATTAACATATTGTTACAGTTCAGCAAATAGATATATTGTTAAGTATGTAAATGTTAAAGAAGATATCACAGACGAAAATTTAAATGATAATAAAAAAAAGAGAGATATTGAAAGCAGAGTTCCAGTCAAATTTACATACAGAGATGCTAGTAACGACGAACACAGAGTTATAAAGGACCCAGAAATACTTAAAGCACTCTGTGTTCCCAATATTACAAAAATTTGTATGTCATTATACGTTTCCTGTGACTCTGCCCTTTTTACCGATTTTGATACTGCACAAGAAAATTTTGTTGGCCGAAATACAGCTACTGCTCCGACGTTTATGTTGCCTTGGATAGCAAAAATATTTATCGACGGTGATTACAGATGCACTGGTGTATTAATGGATATATCTTGGGTTGTAATTAATCAATTTTGCCTGAAAGATTTCCTGTAAGTAAATTAAAAAAAAATGTTACGGCATATATTATTGTGGAATTTCAAGATGATGTATTTTTCAGACTTTCCCAGCACCAGCTAACAGTGATACTTGGATCTCATAAAACACTAAGTGCCACTAAAGGTGCTTATGAACAAATATTTCAAGTTGATATTAGAAGAGATTTATATCAACATCAAGTAATTCTTTTACATTTAAAAGGAACCGTAAAATATTCTACAATGGTTAAGCCAATGGTTCTGGTTTTACCGTAAGTATATTTTAAAACTCTTTATTTACAAAAATATTTTAAATTGCTAATGAAACGTTATGTAATTTATATTTACAGAAACAACCAAGAAGATAAACATGCAATATGCTTTACAATTGGACATAATAACAAGAATCAATCGATAGCTGTACCTCTGAAAGAAACCTACGAAAAATGTGATTCACGATACAGGTGTTTCGTTCGACAGTTAAATTCAAGTATCTGCGAGGTAATACTGTTTCTACTTGACATAAGTTATAATTATCATTTCTTGTAATCATTGCTTCTTTATTATTATTATTATAAGTTACTGTCTTTATTTGACAACTATCTCACCGGAAGGTAAGTACGCACTGTTACGAGTCTCGGGTTGGTTATGTTTTTAAAAAAAAGATTTATTTAGATTTGAGGCAACCGTCTGGATCGGATGT
>DWJN01000952.1:0-20190 GCA_018248895.1 Carystus phorcus
CCATCTCAGACTTCCTCACGTGAGGTTGACTTCAAGCATTAACTTATATTAAATAAAAAAAATATTTAAAATTTGGCATCAACACAGATAACAATAGTAGACGATATCTGGTACCGGTATGTACATAGATACCGGTACGAGTATCAAACTCGATATAATATAAATTATTAATGAAATTTTATTTATAAAATCACTTAACCCCGTGCAAAGCGCCACGCAAGATCTACTAGGAACATATACTCAGTAATACTCATATTAAATTCAGTGCTAAAGTTAAATATATTAGTTTCACGCACACTCGTATGAAGTGTGACAGTGGTTTAGGTACGCGAAGTTAATTTAAAGAACAACACTTTGTGTTCTAATTACGGCCCTGTTTCGTCGTCTCGTTTGTTTTGTTATCGCGATTAATTTCTTTTAGCGGATTTTCGATTCTTGTACCCGTAATTCTTGGCTTTGGAATTTGTTTAGAGTTTAACTTTTAAGACAAATTAGAGCTTATTTATTACTCTGTAGCGTTTAGGAAAATGGGATTTGTTAATCTAAATTTCTCGTTTTACCTGATACCCTTCGCAGAAGCGGTGTTTGAATTGTATTAAGGAGATCGAATTTCATCTTTCGATAAGGCAAGTTCAAGTAATGTTATGTAAAGAGGAGAAAGGTGAATGTCGGGAGCTAGTTTCCTGGCAAACACTTACGATAGATATTTTGGATATTTCTTCTTAATACATCGCCTTTAATAACTACATTTAAAATGTCTATTACTTTAGAATTATACTCATATTGGGACAGTGAAGTTTTGACCCCAATCCCATATCACTGATATGAGTTGTAAATAAATGAAAAGTAAAAAAATGCTTTAGATACAATTTATCTTAATATATAAAAATGAATTTTTGTCTGTATGTCCTTTAAAGGCTCTGAAAAGCTAGGAGACAGAGAAGAGTCTTTAGAAACTTTATTCAGAATTGTCTGATGAAGGTTTTGGTACCACAATATTATCGATCGGACACATTTTTAATGAGTTACAGTCGAAAATGTTGAATTTTACTAATCGATTGGACACATGATTGATATACGAGTATATGCTGACTTTTTGCTTCTTTTAAATATGCGTAGCAACACGCGCTGGGTTTAGCTCATATAAAATCTTGACGCGAGACTTAATACTCGTATTTACGTAGTTTTAAAATTTTAACAATTAAAATCAATCAGATCAGGTTATTTAAAGGTTATTTAAGACAAGCTGTACATACTCGTATCTACATACATTGTAAGTTAAATAAAAGCTTTTAGGATCTCACGAGTCAGTCCCGTTGCTTAGTGATAGTGGAGTTTCGTGTTGGTATTTGTGATGTCTTTTGTATTGCTGGTGTCCATGCGACGGTGAATATTTACCATCAGGGGGCTCATATGCTCGTTTAACGGCTATTCACATAAAAAAATCTTTACTACAAAAGGACAAAAAGACAGCCGAAACTACGCCAGAATAGATAGCTCCATGTTTCATCATGTTTTTATACGATGATAAAAGATTTGATGAAGTCGGTTTTTTCTTTTCTCAATTGATTATAATTATGAAATAATATAAATAATCTAAATTAAAATATATATAAAACTTTTAAAAACCTATTCTCCGGAAGTGTTGTTAGATATTACTTTAATCGGGTATTTGTATACCTCTTTGCATCACCTCATTAACTCTTTTAATATTTGCAAAAAATTATCTATTTATTAATACGTGACTACATCGCCTTGTACTTACACAACCTTGTAACTAAAAGATTTGTAAATCTTATTTATGTAACCCGTCATTATCAATTATAAGCTTTATTTTAATAAATAATTAAAGAAGACATTGCAAAAACAAATGAACATAAAGTCACAAATCTGTTATAATAAGTTAATCTATTAACATAATCTAATGTAAAGTTGTTAGATACTGATGATTAATGTAAAATTTTTATCACGCGGGTGATGTCAAAATAAAACCTATTTCACATTGAGAGTATAAACCCACAATAGAGAATGAACGCAACGAAAACTCATATAACAAATGTTTATCGTGGGCTACGAGCACTAAATAAGGTAATTATTTTTATCTTTACAGCCAACTGCTCGGCAGCGCCAGTAGCGGATAGTTCAGTTCCCACGAGGTGACAATGTATACGTTCAAGAATAATTAAAAACCATATTATTCAGGATATTTATATTTACTTATTAGATTTCTTACAATTACATTCCTAAATGTTACTTGGTCCCTGTTGATAGACTATCCATCGGTTTCTGAAAGTCTTATCATGTTGTTAAACTAACAGCCGTGTTAACTTAGAAGCTTTGTCAAAATTCGAGTTACTAAAATGTTAATTAAAGAATAATAAATCAAAAATAATATCGAATTTGTCACACGAGTCGGAGGTAAATTTAATAGAGCTATCAAACTTTAACTGATCAATTATTCAAATCAAATGACGTTTGACAATAGATTTGACAGTTTCTTGCGTTGGTCCGCCTTTCAGAAACCGGAGGTATGTTTCATATTCGGTCGAGGAAGTTAATACGATTCCATAACGTGGCTCAAACCACTATCATCTCATTTAAGAGCTTACAGGAATTTTAATATATAGATAGAATAAAAAATTTATATGAGCATTTTCGATCTCTGAATATATATTTTTTTTCTGAATATATAGTTATATTTTTTTGATAACTTAAAAAATATATTTAGCATCACAGTAAATTGATTTCAAGAACGATTCTGTTGGAGTCGGCTACAGATAGATAGATATCTGAAGCCAATGAACCAATAAAAATTCATTGGTTGAACACTTCAAATATAAGTGACACTTGAAAAGTGGAAATAAATGTGTGGCCAGCCACCAGCTACAAAGCCATCAGGTCTTCGCAATGTATGCAGTAGTTAGTTAAATGCACACTTAACATAACAAATTAAATCTGTATGTCTTACTTCCCCCAGATCCGTAAAAATAACCGATTTTAGACGATTAGACCTTTTTTATTTATTTACTAGCTCATCCAGTAGATTTTGTTCTGTAATATACTTTATAGGTACTTTAACAATATATACAGATTGGGGTAGAAACATTACAGGTTATAAGTATTTTTTGGAACCATTAAAAAAGCAGAAAATAAATTGTCAAAAAATGTCTAGATATTAATTATCCAGCGATAAGAAACATACTTCACGATCTATTCCTTCTGGTGTAAAAATATGGTAGGTACCAAATATACACCAAAAAATCACATCAATCTAGCTAGATGTTAAGAAGAAGGTGGTACAAACACTGTGACATAAGATTTGTATATAGGTATAAGAATTATATGCAAGCAGGATACTAACAAATTTTGCTAATATACTACTGATTAAAATCAAATCAATCTACAAACATAATTTCGCACAGCATAAACGCCCGTTTAACTTTTCCTCACAATTCATACAAATAGATATAAATAAGACTTAGCGGGATTAGCCTTTCTTAGACGCGGCAATGTGTCTTCCCCCTGTTATCTACTGTGCACACCTGTCGCCCGACTTTGTTACGGGCCGCTTCTCTTTAATTAGCCTCTCTGATGACTTGCGAAGGTTCATTAATTATATCACGAACTGCGGTTTGATGCCGTACAAAAAGAAACTTTTGAGCTAGACGCTCGACTTACCAACTTGGAATTGGCAACTTTAACAGATGTTCCTCGACGTGCTTTGTTATATCTGTTTAATTTTACTTACCACAGATGCCTATAACACCTGACGTAGACGTTGGTTTTATCAAACTCATCGTAAAGCTTTGAATTTCATTTGCAATAATTAGCGTCTTATTTACAATCACTTATATTGTTCGTTCATTATGTTTTGTTCGTGATTTATATTACAGAACTGGACGGTTCGGCATTATTATTACTATTAACTCTTTGAATAATAAACAGTATAATTATGTCCTACTTTCTAGCCCATATGCCATTGTAATTCTATCTGATATGTAAAATAAATGTAGAATTACCTAAAGTTATAATAACATAAATTAGTTCAATTAAACTTAGATAAAAGCCATAACCCACATACTATTGAAGATAATCATTATTAATTATGATATAACTCTTTCAAATTTGGCATCAGACTGATTTTTGACTATCTTACTTGGATACATAAAAATATTCTAACTCAAATGACTGCTCAGTGTGTTACAAAATATGTTTATTTAAAAGAGAAGATTTGGCAAATTTAAATTGTAAAAGTTAATGGTTTTAACTCTTAGCACTAACAGGTTTTCAAATATATGATTTATGATGACTGCTGAATGAAATACGACTGATACACTTACGATATCTCTTCCAATTACCGATGTATTAATACACTCAAAAGCAAGCAATTCGAAATAAGCGGCCAGATCCATAACGATAAATTATAACCGTTTATATTGGATCATATGTCAGGACGTCAATTTCAATTACGTCATTAAAACGATCAGTCGCCCATAAAAGTACTTCATTAGTTTGAAACTGACTTCTTAAAATCTCATGGAAAACATCATGGTGACTCAGCGGTAAACCGGGTATCGTTTTACTATGAACTGAGTTGATTATTTTGGTTGGGCTCGTGAACAAAACAACTGCCAGGCAGTTTATTAATTATGTTACAAGCGTTATTAATCAAATTTGTCTGCATTTCAAATGATTTGATTATCTAGCTTACCCATCTCCCTTAATTGGTGGCGAGTTTTAGACGCGATTTCTTTACAACTTTAGCGAAAATTATTGTTTTAATTGGATAAAGGAGTATTATGTTTCATGGTAGTAATTTAGTATGAAATATTTTAGCAGTATTGGGGTGGCCTAGCATATTGACCCTTATCCCCTGACAGTGGACCAGGCTGATATAAGGTGACAGACGTCCGAACCACCCTTTTTGGTGGTAAGACTTCGTAAATAATATACTTTCTATATCCAAATAAGTCATTAATATTATTACATAATTACTTGAGTCAGCCGGCAAATGACGTTTTGTGTTCCGGTTAGGTCCTCGATAGCAGTAGCAATCTATTTTATTTTCTTCTCTTCTTTCTATTTTGGCGATTCATTTGTGATGTCTTTGGTGTTGCCGGTGACTACTTATCGTAACGTTGATCGTCTTTGTCTTTTTTTTTCATATATAGAAAGAGCGAAAAGATCCCATGGAATGGCCTAACAAAAATAATTTAATGTCCATTTGTCATTTTGTAAATAAAATCGAAAACTTTTGCAGTTTAATTAAAAGTGGTACGAAGCACACGAACAAGACTAAACTATTAATTTAAAAGCATTAAAACCTTAATTAATCTATTTTTTCATTAGTTGAATACAATTCGTGGACTTCTTTTTTAGCAGTTTATTCTTCTAATAATCTGTATACGTGACATCGCGTTATTTACGCGAGTATAAAATTTTCCATGAAATATGACCACCAGAGGGCGACAGCTGCTAACAATGCAACTTTCTCTGTGGCAGCTCGTGGGCGTGATTGTACAGTCACACAGCATCTGTGTCTACATAAAGGACTCCATCAAGGCACTCACGCATTTTAATTAAGAAAGGAAATAGCTATGTAAAACTAAAGTATAGAATAAAGAATTACCTTTTTTCATCTTCCAATGTATTTTTCTTATATATTCATCACGTCCATATACTATCTCTTATTACTCATATCTTATTACTTTATTATTATTATCTCTTATATCTTATTACTTTACTAAATTGACGTCAACCCACTAATTAACTGCAACGTAATGGTCACTAATATACCTTCATGGTCATATACTACTACTAATTTGATTATTAACTAATTTATGGAGTACGAAACTTAAAAATCTTTCATAAATCAACTCCTTTAGCACGTAAGGATATATCTCGGAAAAAATTACAAGTAAATAATCTCTCACCTCACACTAAAATTTTCCGTCGTAGGTGACAGACAACAAACCAAATATCACTTAGGCACAAATCCTGCTTAATACCTTTCACATGATCATCATCATCACATCACACAAGATATATCCGAACTATATAATAAATGACAAGAAAGATTTTAATTAACGTTATACATAAATGTAAGTATACATATGTGGATGTATACTAAATGTATATATCCCCTCACATGTATCAGTCGAACTTGGTAGCGAATGCATATAGCATTATGTTCACCATTTGTACCTTAATGTTTTAATATAGTCAATAACGTTTGAATAAATACATCTATTCAAAACATAAATCTGCAAAATATTGTTATAATAGCAAGAATATATTTTATAGATTTAATTTCGTCATTATTACCACAAATATAAATCTTCTCTCAGTATATCCATCGTTCCAATATGGCGCTGATAGATGCAGGCGCGATGGAGCGTGCCTTGAGACTAAAATGAGAAGACACCTGTGCTGAGCTCCGTAATTCAACATTTATCACGCCTCAACCAATATCATGGAGAAATGCACCCAAGAATTTAAAAGATTATTGTCCATTTTATCATCTATAGATTTATAAAGAGGTTATGAAAGAATAAAATAGTGGAATAAAGAAAAGTAGGGCATAGTAATGATCATTAAATGTGGACTTTTAAAAAAGTTAAACAAATTTAATTCATTATAATCGATACTAGTTCATGAGATAATATTTTAGTTTATGTGCTACTTTAGTGTGTTAAGTTTCAAAATGACACCACGTCACCACGCTGGATCGTCGTTTGAAGGGTCCTGGGTTCGATTCCCAGCGGGGCAAAAATTTAAACAATGACTTTAAATTTCTGTTTTCGGTCTAAGTGTGATTATTCTTGTCATTGTATGTGGTTACGACACAGGGAATCTTAGTGTACGGCTATAACAGTGCACCGTTATTTATTTAAAATAATTTTATTTCTTATAACCGATATAAAATATCCTATTCGTTTATGTTATACCTGCCGAACTAGGTAGGTAGTAACGTGCCTTTCAAAGTAAAATAATCGCGTGAGACATCAAAATATCCTCTGAAATTACAAGTTATACTTTTTACTTTTATTAATAAGTTTCCCTACTTGGACGTGGATGACATTGATTCCCGAATAAACCGCTAGAAAAATGTTGTTCTAAACATACATGTAGTACCTATATTTAGCATTTAAGCAAAAGATTAATTTAACTTTGAACTGACATTTCTAATGTCTATTAAATAGCAGAAAGAAAATTCGCTCCTAAGACGCTTTTTCCATTTTTGCAATGTTTCGCTTTGACACTGATCGCATTTCCTTAGAAATGAACAGTTGAACAAGCGCATACTTTTAAATCGTGCTTTCAGATAAGATCCTCAACGTAAGTGGATTAGCTAGATACATTTAAATGGATTTTTTGCGTCACGCTTCTAACATCGCATCCATTGTTCGACGTAATGCGAGCAACGCTTTGTGCCCGCCGTCGTAATTATTTTATTTTCGAACGCAGACATAATCATGTCTACGATCAAAAACGTTCAGCGACACATCTCGCTTGACGTTTAAGTTCAAAACAATAATAAGCTACCGTAGATTCAAAATATTATAGACGGCGCATTAGCTTCATCACACGAATAATTATACAGGGGCTAGTATTTCCCTCTCTGACAAATTAATGTACCATCTTATAGAGTGAATAGGCTTTTACTAAGTTAATGCGTCAACTATTTTAGATATATTCACCATTTACATTCAGGTGAGTAGATGTAAAGCATTTACTTATCTAAGGTGAAAAAAAAATTCATTGTTTTTTCTCGGGTTTTAGGCCAAAAATAAGCAGGTATTAGGTATTGGTTCTGACAAGGCGTCATCAATCTTTGATAATACGTGTGATATCATTCACCATCACTATCAAAAATCAACCCGTCTTACATAAAAATGCTCACACAGAGACATAAAAATATGTTGTTTGCTAAGCATGAGCTTTCTTTAATATTCGAATGAAAGGAAAGATTTCGCTGCATCTATAGTATTATCGGTCTATGAAAACTATGTGTCTTTTTTTTCTGATAAATTATTCATATCATAATCCAAGTGATGGGAGCGATCGCGCGCCACGTTCCGTCGACTCATCCGACAGGTCTAATTTAATGCGTGCATTTATTATTGGTAATGGAATTAACCGCGTCCGATTATCATATGATTTGATGGACGCACTATCTCCCGATCGCTGGTCCGCGCCGCCCACTGCATTTATAAAACTACCCAAGCCCAGAGGTTGGACGGAGGAGGTCTACTCATTATTATTATCTTTATGGTAGAAATCACTTAATCTTCTTCAATTTGAGCGGTTTTATAATAAGGTATTTGAACTGCAATTTTTGTCACTCTGCCCCAAAAACCAGACATTTTAGTCGGTATCGTTTTAATATTTCTGATGTAATAATATAGCGGTGTCCGACTAGTCAATTTGATTGCCTAATGCCTTGGGTGCATTCATTATTTGCGATGATACGGAAGTTCTTTACTTTTTGTTTTTGATTAAAGGCAATTTAACCGTGCCGACTTCCTGGCTTTTAATAACATCACTTATAACATTCCAATCAGTCATTATTTTACGTAATTCACAAGGGACAGCATAAAATTATAGATGTGTGCCTAATCAGTAGGTATAGGCTGCAACTTCTTTGCTGCAGAATTATATTTAGGTAACAAGGATTGTCGTTGAACCGAATGTTTAATTAGACCTTATGAATATTTCATAATACTGCAAGCTAACTAGTCCATTTACTCCGAAACTGCACACACTCAAACAATTTATGGAAACCGAACATTACTAAGTAATACAGATTTGCAAGTGCGTTCAAAGCTACAATTTATTTCAAACGGTTAGCCGGTCCAATCGTTAAAGTCGTACAAACTAGTACGTTGCAATTTTGTCGTTTGAATTAGTGAGTTGAACTTGTTAGGCACGATCGTATTTTTATTGGAAAGTTAACACCTTACGTTTGCTCTCGTAATGAGTTTCATACCTCAAATTCAAGACAGGCACTGATATGTGTGATTAAAAATTAGTTAATTAATATGCATCAAGCATCAACCCACGTGAAAGCTGGTATTATAATAATTTACATTCACCTACTATAATTTTGGGTGTTGAATATTACATTAAATTATCCGATTTCATTCTCACGGGTAAATTATTAGCACACTTTTGTTGTTAACATCGCTAAAGTACGGATGAAAAGCTTTAGCCTCTAGTTTTTGTATGCAAAGGAACATTTGTTTTTATACGTTTTATATTGTAAAAGAATACAATGTCTTTCTTCAGACTATCACACCGGTTACAACAGACTTTTTCAATGATAGAGGCAACATATCCTCTTATTGGGTTATCTCTTAGGATATAAGTTCCTCTGTTTTTCCGCAAAGTGAACTACGTGGTATTCGTCTTGGACTCAAATATTTATTGAAAACTTTCATCTCAAATTAACTAAAAAAAAATATGTATGTGTACATATATTTTTGACGTAAATTATACATACTTTGTTAAGTAGAACTACCAAATTGGTTTTCGTGCCTAATAACGCCAGATGTTCCACAATTTAAGTACATTTTACAGTATAAAGGCAGCATGCGTCGTAAGAAATTTACATGTAAAAAGGTGGGCAGTAGTTTCACATATGGAGTGAGTCGTCAACGCGCTTGAAAGCACCCCATCTGTAACTGTTGTTCCAATGACAATTCGTGTGTAACCCATTCGTTTTACCGATTTGGGAATTCTCTCGAATCGGACTGTGACAAAATTTGCCTTAAGGTATCGTATCACTGGTGTAATGAAACTATAACTTTCGTTCTCTGAAACGCTTATTAAGATATTCTTGAACTAACAATTATGCTAACTTAGAAGCATCGTCAAATCAATTCGAGTATCTGAAACGTTGATTAAACCATTTATAGGCATACATGCAAACAAATAAATTACCTGTAAGAAGATTATTGTATTTATTTCAATCGTTAGTCGTATATTAGAACCCTTACGATTGTCTTTGTACTAACTAAAACAAACCAATTGATACTGACAACAATAAAGTTCATTAATAATTGTAAAACAAGAGAAATAAAATAAACGGTTAACAAATAGAAGAGAAAAAGGGTCTAGTAGCCTATTTATATAAAGATTAAAAAACGAGGTTTTCACATTAAACCGAAAACTTTTCCTACTTGAGGTCCCGATCTCGAGATAAATTATCCTATTCACTGGATTTTATTGTTAAAAGTCGTAAGTGTGAAGTGATTAATCGGCTATGGCCCGAAACACATGCGACGGGGTGTTATTTCGGAAAGAATGTTTGGAACGTGCTTCCACGCTGACCCCCTGCGAGTAACAAAATACCCGCTGCGATGGAACGGATGTCGGCCATACGTTACACAAGATCTCTCATTTGAATTTCTGTTCTATGTTTCAATTTTCAACTTTTGCTAACGTGAATTCGTTTTTCTCGAAAAACCAAAAGATACCTTGAAAATTAAAACAATTACAGTTCAACTAGTAGACCCGACTTCATATCACCTTGTAACATTTGTCCCGTTTTTGTAACATTTCACATCAATGCTCAGCTCATATTAGTCGTAGCGATATGTTATATAGCCTATAGCCTTCCTCGGTAACTGTACTATCCAACACAAAAAGATTTTCCAATTCGAAACAGCAGTTCTTGAGGTTAGTGCATTCAAACTCTTCAGCTTTATATTATTAGTATAGATATAGATTGAAAGGTTACGAAACATGCTGCATTTCAATGTAATTTTTAGCACTTTGTAGCCAACATACAGTTTAAAATTCCTCTTAATAGCATCTTTATATGAACCAAGTACAGCCATTATTGTTTTTTGAATTAGCGATAAATAAGTACACGAGTCCCCTGATGTTAAGTGGTCACCGTAGCCCGTAGACATCAGCAACAAAAAAGGTAACAATATCTATTTATCTATATTATAATAGATCTTATATATGTTACAGAATAAACTTGTGGCCAACTATTTTTAACTAGCCGACGTGTCTACTTAACACAACACCATTAAGATAAAATAAGGTATATGATAATATTTTCAGTATCCATGGTTATGTATTAAGATTTATTGTAGTCGATTAATGTACGCAGTTCACAAATTGTGTTACTATTTGAATTTAAAATTAAAATTTTCTACTGCCACGTAGAAAACGGTATTAAAGTAACCAGCGAATCTGGAAATCTCTAACACTCGAAGGTTTGTGAAATCTGCCAATCCAGACTTGGCTAGCCGGTAGAGTTATTCTATAAAATTCTAATCTCCCATTATTTCCAACTTTCCCGTGTAATTCAGAATCAGCTGAACGTCTTGGGGAGGAAATTAAAAATTCCACTGGGAAATTTTGTCCACGGAGCTTTGTTCAAATTTAATTTCTCGTGATTTACTGCAAATCTGATGACTTCATAAATTATATCGTACGGAACTTGTCTTACGACTACCGAATGACTAACGTTTTGTATTTTGATTTAGAAATTAAGAACATCAAAGTCATCATTCCGTTGCGTTGACCCTAAAAATAATCTATTTGATAAAAAAAAATAAGCCAATTTCAAAATATTTTATAACAATTGCAACCTACGACATATAGTGGCCTCTGAAGCATGGCAATTCTCAAGAAGTTTTTGCCACTTGCGGTCACCCATCCAGGTACCAATTGAGCTGGCCGTTTTAATTTTTAATCGGTTCATGTGAACCTTAGTAATATTGGTTGCTACTGACCAAAGTACTACTGAATTTGCTTTTAAAATATTAAACATTTTATATTTGAAATATGTGAAATACATTACAAGTATGTACATATCGTACATATTATATTTTACTGTGTTACTGTATAACGTTTACCCTTTAACAGTAGAACTGTATTACGTAGGATCCTATGAAAGGATGCAAATCGCTTTTCAGCAAAAAATACGCAAAAATTTTTGAGAGTAAGCACATTTTGTATGAAGCGTTTATAATTTTCGTCTCCAAGCAGTATTGTGCGACTATTCAAGGAAACAGGAAACCATTATAGCGTCATATGCTTTGGTACGGCAAAAATTTCGGCGGTAGTTTTTTTAACTTTACCTTCAAATTCTGTTGAAAAATAGTGCTGCATGCACTTTTTTATAACTCACGCTTTGTTTTAACATTTCAATTGAGACGCGTCGTACTAGTTCATATTTTGAGTACGTTAAAATGCAATTTTAAAATAATTTAGGTATAATAAATAGTTAAAACTTCGATAAAGAATATCTACGTATATAGTCGTTGTACTAGGATGCTATATATTTTTATCTCTAAATTATTTATGAATCTATTACATTTACATGTCACAATATTTGTTCGTTACGGACTGATCACTGTAACTTAAAAAACTTATAAAGTTACATTTAAGTTGAGAATCCTTGGTGTAAAATATATCTATGTCCACACAGCGTAGTTATGTTGAACGTTACAAAACTACAAAGAGTTATGGCTATTTGTTTCTTACTAAATCATATAAATGTTTAACTACAAATTAGATTTACCAGTAGCACCATACTTGTTTAATGACAGGCCAACTTTCCATAACCGCCTATGAAAACTTCCAAACCTGCTAACTAGAACGGCTAAACAAAGACTAGATAGTTGCTGACCACTTCATCTCTTGCCAATGATATGCCTAGTTCCGCTAATTCAGCATGAACTAAATTCCTTTCCCTCAGAACAACTTGTCTTTGGCGATTGCAGAAACAATCTTATTATATTACTAGCCGACCTCAGCAAACGCTGTTTTGCCATATAAATTATTATCCTAGAACTATTTTGATAAATATAAAAATGGTTATAGTGGGTTAACCTTAAAAGCTTGACATATGCTGTCGCGGACTTTAATTTACACCTTTTAGAGGGGAACAATTACATTAATACATGATTTTTGAGTAACTTTCACCGTTTTCTCAGCGCACGCAAGGAAAGCTCTAAATTTTGCCGTTTGTGAAATACTTTTTATTGCTGCTCCTCTCCTATTTATCTTAGCGTGATGTTATATAGCCTATAGCCTTCCGCCATAAATTGACTTTTTCAAATCGGTTCAGTAGTTCCTGAGATTAGCCCGTTCAAACAATCAATCAAACAAACAAACTCTTCGGATTTATATTATTAGTATAGATATAAACATTTGTTACAGATCGCGATGCAAGATACACGAAATGGAAGATGGCTGTTCAACGATCTCTCGGCTGGGCGACCACTAAGAAATCAATCGCAATGACAGGTCAGGCCAAACGAAAGAATAGCATGATACCGTTATCCTCACAAAGCTTTGACGTTTGTTTATCGCCCTTGTCCCGGGAAAACTCTATAGCCGACGCGCTTATATTAGATAACATGAACATAGTTGCCGACGACGAATCGATCATAGACGAACTAATACAGTACTCGAGTAGGAAATTCTCAATATTCGTACCTTTAAAATCGCCGAAAGACGAGCACACTATATTAGATGACGTAGAGTACTATATGAACAAGAAGGAGTGCGATTACGACATGTGCCAGTGTTGCCACACGAAAAAAAAACGTTTGACAGATTGGGCTACCATAGAGGAGATCATAGAGAATGATCCGGAGATTATTTTCGATAGCGATGACAATCCGATTGTCGTCGAACGTGTTAAAGAGGATCCGGTGCAGCCGGACGATAGCGGCGTCGCCGGATCGTTGTGTAAAAAAAAGAATACGGAGAAAACTCCCGCGCTTTTTAGACAGATGTGCAACAAAATGGCGCAAACGTCACTCAATTGATTGTACCTGAGATTTTTTACGTAGACGCCTGTTATATTGTTTTGAAAAGACATTTTCTCGATTGTAATATCGAATACTTGAAGTATTATTTGCAGTGTACTTATTGGTAGAGATGTACTAACTAATGCTTTCGGTCGGGTTTTAAAGTTTTTAAACATGTCCAGTATCATTTAGTCTCCTTTAACAGGCATAATGATGTTATGTAAATTATGAGATGCATTGTGTAACTAATCATTAATAAGCCATTTATATCAGCTTTAGTTGTAAGTCATAGAACATAAAAGGATAGAGGCTATATTATTAGTTCTTGCACAAAGTAAAGATACATTTCAGTTACCAAAAACGGGCTGACGTATTCTTTACCGATCTTAAAAAAGGGAGGAGATCGTCAATTTGATTTATTATGTGTATTAAATCGTAAATCTTAACGGGTATATCGATTTTGACGTTTCTTTTTATATTTCAAAGCTGATACTTGTCAGTAGTTTTTTTAGTTATCCCGAATAATGTGCTATTATAAAACGATAATATACATAGTAGATTAACATAAACTTGAAATAATGCACCGTATATCGGAAAAGCTATTAGTATGTAATGTAGTTAATACGTGAAGAAATTTATTAACAAATTATTAACGGCTATCTAAGGTAGAAGTTTTATGATACGAAGTGAGGAAATGTTACTAATTACATACAATTAAATCTTTAAAACATATGATATCAAAACAGCATCCAATTCATTATATGGACTAACATAATTGCCAAAACGATAGACAGAAACCGCTATATTATAAAGAGATTTATTTATTATTTTTATAACATTGTATTGATTTAAATAATTTTTGATTTCTTTCAGTGAAAAGCCGATTTATCGTCCGACCAAAGCTCTAGTTGATACATCTCTAAGTAATCGATTCCTCTAAGCTAGAGATTCTTCTATCCATCCATAGGATGGTAGGGTTTCGTATTCACTAAGAGATGAAATAAGAAAAAAAAGTACACGGATAATTTTTTTTTTATATCTTTCGAATTTATTGTACTACTTTTGGCAAATGACACGAAATTCTAAGCCTTATTTAGCAAAATGTGGATTTTAATCGTTAATTAATGATGACATGTTAATATAATTCTTAGATTCATTTAACCGGGCTTTATAAAATCTCGTTTAAAATGTTTTTAAGTCTCCTAGTGAATACACACCTTTATGTACTTACATTTAAGTACTTGATATATGATTAAATTATTTTTAATGTATTCGAATCCTTTATAACATTGAAATAAGACTGCTACTAACATGAACTTAAAATAAAAGTATTATTGGATTACATAAAGGTGTTTAATTTATTTATTATGGTTTCACTATTGCATGCATTTGCACGATTTTGGGTTCATTTTAAATTTTTTTATCGGAGTTATATCAATAAGGTATTAGTTTTTAACTTTGGTTAGTAATGAAAAATAAAGTACACTTGCGCACTGAGAAAAGACACTATTGCATGACAATAAAGACATTTTTTTTAGTTTTACTTTTCTTACTTTTACTTTTTGTTACTATTTTAATTTTTTAGTAACTGAAAAAAGATAACACGATTAAGTTTAATGATCTAATTTAACACTCCGCTTAATATACACAACAATATATCGCTTACAAAATAGGTTTTATTCCATACTACAATTTCTATTATATATCTGCAACAGTTCTAATACATTTTTAAAAAAGATAAGCCATTACAGAATAAGTATTCAACTATATTGGGAAGCGGGTATTACACTCTTTCTATGTAACTAAAATCATTTACCAGTCTTACATAACCAAACCAAAGAACAGAATTTTAGTCTGTTATTAGATACAATAAATATTAAATTTTAACAAGAATATAAATATTTAAAAAATCTATTGTGTGTAAACGTTGTGTTCAATTAATAAACTAGTTCATTCGATGTTAGTTAGAATAATTTGTTTTGAAACGACTCTGCAAATTATGTACGGCGAGATAGTCAAGATAAGTTACTAAAGCGTTATATTATTGTCGCTTTGTCATGTTTTGAAATTTTAAATTATGTGATAAAATTAAACCGTTGCAAATCACGGCTTATTTCTTAATTTGAAATACGTGACGTAATCATTTTACTCACTTAAATAGTAATCAATATCTCCATTAGTAATTTATAATACTCAATCAAATATTAGTCTCAGATTTGTAAAGTCATCATATTGGGTATATTTTCATACTTATTGATTGGACTTTAATTGAAATTTCGATGCTTTTTCACATTTTTTATTTACAGAATATTGGTTTTAATTGCACGTGTAGTTAGGTGCATTTTATTATTTATTTCATTGTTCGTCTGTTCAGCAAGTACATATACTTTGTTTTTGTTGTGGCAATACATAACATTTTTTTTTATTTCTTTTTTTACAGAAGAGAGATACAAACTACTGGCTTCGATCCCAGCGACTTTGTACCTAATCGGTAGTTTCACAATGCTAGTCGTATCAACTATGCTCAAGGATAGATGATAAGCTATTTTAAGCTCTTTCACTAAGTCGTAAGTATTAATTTCCTATCTACCCAAACGAAAATGTTGCCACATTATACGTTATTTTATTAAGGTGTAATATTTGAAATCTTATCTCCTAATGCAATTTTAGACAATTTTTATTTTTATTTATTAAAGCGATAATACTTATCTGAGTGAGATTATATAATTTTAATTCGCCACTTATATTAATTAAATCTTACTTCCAAGTAGTAGAATTATGCATTTTTATTTTTTTTTATTGTTAAAATGAATGAAACAATTTGCATCTTGAAATAGATTATCGGCTTATATCGGCACATATATGTTGGGACTGTATAAATCATACGTTATTAAGCTTTGCTCAAAAATTTCATCTAATATTCTGTGATTTTTATAGTCCCAATGTATTTGTTTGTATACTGAAAATAATATTTTAACAAAAATACAAAAGTGCTTTATATTTAAAGTAACTTAATCTCGTAATGTAGACTTTTAACCATCGAAAAAAAACAATGATTATTGTATTGTAATATGATATTTTCCTATTAATTTATTTAAATCATTGTCTGTGGAAAAGAATAAATATTTTTGAATAACAGTTTTGTTATATCTATAGGGGTCCTTCCATAATTGCATGTAATTCGCTTATTGTATCAAATTAGAAGTCGTTTGCCGAATTATAAAAACACTAAAATAAAAATAAAAAACATTTCTTCAGTCATATTTTTTTAAATTTTATTAACATGTTGGCAATATGGCAATTAATGAATGACCTCTTCTCATGACATGTGTTTACATTTTAGTCATTTTACGTAATTACGTTTTAAAATAATGTGTTAGATTTTTTTTACTTTTATAGTCACTATAACGTTATTTATGTAATGACATTATTTATTCAATATAATTTATTATTAATGATTACAGTGTTTCATTATGAGAATCGTCAGAAATGCGTTTAATTGATTGTACAAGCATTTGTGTGTTGTAATCTTGAATAAGATTACTAGATAGCTCCAAAAACTGGCAACTACTAAAATACCATTTGTTACTAAAATTAAACAATGCAATATTGATTTTAGTACTGTAAATTGTATTTTGGTGAAATATGCAGATGGGATCCATGGAATATGTAGATATTCTTTGTAATAATTCCTATTAGTAGTAGTCATTGATGAACAGATTTGAAGTTAACTTTTGAATATAATTGTATGTATATTTACCTCGCATTATTTTTAATATTGTTAAATTCAAATGTTCAAATCGTTATCCCTGTTTCGATACGTATTCTGTATCGGTAATTCCGACATGAGAGTAATATTAATTTTAATTAAACGCAATAATAGAGTTTGAAACTCAATTATAGGTCAATTTAAGTTTTAAGTCTTTGCGTTTACTTGATACAAATAATTATCTGAATGGAAACTTCAATGTTGGAATTATCGATGCACTATATGACGCTATTTGACAACGCGATTAAATATAATTTTGTTATGAACGGTGATTCATTGTTTTATAACATTTTTTTTGTGGTTGACGGAGATATTTTTAAGGATAGGTACCAAAAAGTTAGTTAATAACATAGGTGTTTTATGGACAATTATGTGCTTAAGAAATCTATGTATTTCTGGGTTTCAGTAGATAAAAATTTAACATTAACGGGGTTAAAACATGTTTGAAATGTAGGGATGTTAAACTTTTGTAATTATTTTTATGTTAAAAAAGAATTTGGTTACGGGTGGAATGGATGTAAACAATAGAACTAATTAATTTGACTTGAAACATAAATTTCTGTATGTACATACATTTGTGTGATTGCAGTTTGTTTTTATATCTTTGTTTTGTGCATACTAAACTTAGAGCTCAGTTAAAAGTTAAAATAATAATGAAACTATAAGTTACATAACATATATTGGTTTATAAATGATATTACGAATGTATACAGCATTTAAATATTATTATATTATGTTGGCAACGTATTGCCATTGCCATAGTCATTGCCGATTTCAAATAAGAAGGAAAATTCTGAATTTTTGTTAAAAAATATTACTTTATTCAATTAGATATTGCCTGTTCTTGTGGATGACCTTTTTCCGTCGTTCTGGCAATGTTAAAATTCTCTGTTATTAAAACGTCTGGTCTTTGCTATAAACATATAGATTAGGTGTACAGCGAATCTATCGACAAAAGCTGCAATGATTTAGTTGCAAGCCAATATTTTAGAAACTTCAGTTAATAAAGACAAACGGATTAACTGGAAGTTACAAACATTTTAAATAATATTTTTCTGTATTTGCATGGTGATAGTTTTAAGGATGACTATGAACTTTTAAGAATGTAGATCAAAATAAATTTCATATAAAAATAATGATTCAATACTGTATTGTTAGCTAACATTTTGTCTGTGTTAAACGTGTGGTTCCTGAATTGTTCAATCATTCCTTTGAATTGTACTGAAATTGCATTTTGGGTTATTTAGGCCGGGTGTTTTTTATTTGTAACTTTTGACTTTTTGCCTACAATTTGACTTGTTACATGGGATAATTGTATGATATGGGATATATGTATAGAATTTAAAATCTAATTGTGCAATATTAATAAATACTCAAAGAAGTCTCGAGTCTTTTTGTTTGTTAACAAAACAAAATCAAAAAATATATTTGTATGTAAAACCTACTTTATTGCTAGGTGGTGGAGTTTTTGTTTATATAATCAGGTTTCATGATTGCCCTATTTACAATATTGGTTGTTTACAATGTACTTATCTATGTGTTAAGGAATACCTAAATTATTGCTGTGAATTGAATGTTTGAACATTTAGCATTTACAATAGAATAATTATTATTTATTTGTGGTGCATTAAATATAGTCATTGTTGGTTTATTGATTTTGTGTTTTATTTAATTACAATATACATTTCTGATCCAATGCTGCCCAAATATAAATTAACTAAGTACTAATTTTTAATTCTGGATATTATTAACTTCACTTATTCTTACAAAGTAGCGTATTTCTTCTAGCGTAATTTTTCGAGATTCTTGCAATAATATTTCCACAAGAAAACGAATATAATTTAAACATGTAGTACATAAACAAGTGCGGGAACAATACAAAAAATGGTCCCCGCAACACAAGTCAGAAAGGCCGTACGATACAAAGATAATTGCATATAAAAATCAGGCACTTGAACACTGTTCAGTTTCATTGTTCGACTTCACTTAAAAAAATATTTGGGAGAATGCTTTCAAAGCTCAATTATAAGTGTGAATTTAGATGTTAACTGGCTTAGCATATGACGGCAACTTCTCGTAGCAGCAGCTCGTAAAAAAAAAAAAAAGCAGCAACTTCTCCCTCATGTAATAGTGGTAAATATTAGAATTACAAGAACGTGTTAGATATGCGCGCCCTGAAGGGTATGTAGTGCTATAGAAAGATAACGACAATGACTGCAAAACTGCGAAATTAGTGTCGTCGTGATACAAAAAACGTTTATGGGATGTTTTTCTGAAGTAATTATAACATGTTCTATAATTTTGTCTTGATCGAAAGGAAAATTTTGTTTTGATAGTGGTTACTCTCACTATCATATGGTAAAATCGTGGTGCGTGGTATCTCTCATCCTCTTTCAAAACATTTTACGATCGAATTACTTATATAAAAATACAAGGGTACATTTATGGAGACAAATTTAACAGAAGAGATACCTATTTACATCAAATTATATATTCCGTACTTTTTATTCTTATTAATCTGCTGAGCACAGCATAGATCTCAGTACAAATGGATATGACATACGAATTATTTGTTCAAGTTGTTATTTATGCTGTATTATTTGTCAAACGTCAAATAATGTCTAAATGGCAGTTAGTCAGTGG
>DWJN01000953.1:0-20186 GCA_018248895.1 Carystus phorcus
TATTACCACACATTGTACTAAAATATCATTAATGTTAGCTGTAAGTTTTCCTAAGAAACTTTAAATAAATAAATAAACAGTATCAGAGAGCAAGCAGAACATAATTATAATAGTAGTTGTTGGTTTATTTTATTTAAAGGTGCAAAAATTAGTCAGTACTTAAATTGATTACTTGTTACTGAGCAGAAGCGCCATATATGTATGTATGTGTTTATATCTTCCTTTACATCACGCCCACATGATCTTATTTCTATCTTATCTTATTCTTATCTAGTATAGGTACTAGAATTACTTAAAGGTAAGTGCGGTCCGTAGAAGGATGGCTGATCATTAATGGCAAAATTCTGTAAGCGTTTCCGTGCTTCCAAGGGCACTTAGAAAATCACGTTTCTGTAACTCCGCACAAAAAGCGTCTGAAATTTGGGTTGATCCACCAACCCGCATTGGATCATGCTCTCTAGTCCTTCTCAGTGACGAAGAGTAACCCGTACCCCGTAGAGGACTATTAATGAGTTTAAAGCATTTGTTCCTCAAAGAAATCTGTCATGTAATGTCTTAATTTACTATTTTAATTTATCCGCTAAAATAAATCTCCAAACTCATAAATACTTTTTACGCAGTATGTCAATTATATCACCCATCTGTCGACGACAGATAGGGTTGCCAGGCTGGTCATTTCCTGGACATTTCTGGGGCCACGAACTGAATCAGAATTTTGGTCACCGGTCCGAGACTAAACTAAGTAGAAATTACCTACAATTATTGGTTGATGAAAAAAAATACCTTTTTGGAAAAATCTTCTTAGTTAGGTACTTTCTTAAACAATTAAATACAAAAAAATTACATTCAACTTTTCTAAGTAACTTTTTAAGTCTTAGATATTAAACTTTAAACTTCAATATCAGGTATTTTGAAAAATAAACATACATATAGAACAAATATTGACCATTTTATAACGATTAATGAAACTTTAGTAAATAATCAACGTCATTATTATTATGTTTGGTTTGACTTTTGCAGCGGTATTATCGTAACTTTGTGAAAAAAACTAGTATGTTTTCATTCCGCGACAGCAAAGTAAAATTACTGGACACGGGACAACACGCAAAATTCCGGGACTGCCATCTGGCAACCCTAACGACAGACCATTTTCACACGGGCATTTTTAGATAGACAGACATTTTATAAAGCCCTGTAAGACACGGATATTTTACACAGATCTATAAACGTTGCAGTTACCTACTCCTTAGTTACCTCGTCATCGTAGGCCGGGTTGCCGTAGCTACGCTTGCTGGCTCGCAGCCGCTGGTTGCCCTTCCTCTGACCCACGCTAACACTGTCCAGACTGTACGCGTCCAATGACACCGGTGTGCACCGCTGAGCGTACACCCCACGTCGACCACGACGACGTACCACCACCTGGAAGCCGGTAGAAGCTGATTGTTTGTGCTACAAGTGAAAAAGACATGTCATCTGCTAGAGTGCGCTTCACTATCCAAAGCTACGTCTCTGTTTATCACGATGGAATATAATAATAATAGCCTTTTATTCAGATCCATGTAAAAACATATTATTGCAATATAAACTTAAATAAAATTTAAAACTTATTATATTTCAATATTTGCTGTTTACTAATTTTTCGCATATCTGTTTACCATTCGGCTAAGACCAAGGCAAAATACCTAGTGGTTAAGTATTAACTTAAGTGTAAAAAAAAAACCAAATCATATGACGGCAAATGGTCATCGCCGCCCATGGATATTAGTACTACACACTGCATCACAGATGCGTTGTCGGCTACAAAAAAAAATAAAAAAGGTCACAGTTTTCATAAATGATTTATGAAATTTCCTATTTTGAAACCACTCTGTTGTAGACTAAGTCGTAAGCGAAAGCAAAGCAAATCAAATCATTGATTCAAATGACCCACGTGGCGTAATGGTCACCACGCCGAACCGCCTTTCGAAGGGTCCTGGTTTCGATTCCCAGCGAGGCGGAAATTTAAATGATGAATTTAAATTTCTGTTCTCGGTCTGGGTGTGTGTATGTCTTTCTGTGTTGTCCGTGTCTCCCACGACACTGGGTATCCTAGTGTGGGGCTATGAGTGTGTGGCGTTATTTATTTATTATTATTAATTTACGATCTTTGATTACTGACACGCGTTGATGGATCCGTGTCTACCGGTTTATCAGCTATTGATATAAAAAAGAAGTAGAGAGATTATGTAGTAACACTTCAAACATAGTACTAATGATTTTTGTTAAACAACGTGTAAGATAAGAGCGCGATTATCGGAGGTACTGCCGAAAAATAATACTGATAATCGGTATTTTTGTGAAAATTATTGGTTAAGCCCTGTGAGAAAAGGACGTGTGT
Source organism: Carystus phorcus (assembly GCA_018248895.1). Lineage (NCBI taxonomy): Eukaryota > Metazoa > Arthropoda > Insecta > Lepidoptera > Hesperiidae > Carystus > Carystus phorcus. Next base: position 2,378 of record DWJN01000953.1, read on the forward strand.
TGCGGTTACTGTGGCGTTGAATATCGTTGTGAAATTCATTTATTTACAATGGAAGCATTCAGTAATATTGGAAAGCAAATATATTTTGACAAAGGACTGAAATGCACTTCATAGAATACTAGAATTTGAAATGGACCTTCTACCTTTGCATTATGTTGCGGCGAACGATTCATCTGTTCGCACTATTTTCACATTGATTCTCAGCAGCTTTGGAGTCGGATTATCTATAGTAGCTTTGGTAATATTGTTCCTAACGGCATTCTTGTTCCAAGAATGGAGGAAAGCCTACAAGAATCAACTTCTCCTTCAATTCATGACAGCAAGATTTATCTACACTTCTGTTCGATTTATTCAAGATATATTTATTGTTTCCAAATACGAGGCGCAGTGGAACCCGCTTGTAATGTATATATTTTTAGTTATGTACAGTGAAATGACCCTGGTTACTTGGATGTATGTGTTCAGTAAACACATGTACGACAGTTTCGTGAGAGTGTGCAATGCAGAAGATTTTACGCTTTGGAAAGTGTCTTTGTGTGCGTGGATGATACCTGTAGGTATTTCAATGTTCTTGTATTGCTTATATAGTATCCCGACTCATCAAGATATGTTTTTTGTTTTAGCTTATCAAGTGTTAATAAAATGGCCAGTTCTATGCGTCAATGGAATACAATTAGCTCTTACTCTTAAATATATATTAAATAGCAATCAAAGTAAAACTGAAAATAATTTTCGAATAGTTCTTCTCATGATATTACTTATATTCACTTTCTCGATACAACAAGCTATAGGAGATATAATCATGTTCTTTTGTGTAAAGACATATAACGTATATGAAGGTGTACCTTTTCTTTACACTCTATTGAACATATCATCAGTGTATCAATGTGGGTTTACTATATTGTTTTGGTTATTTGGAAACACAAACACACGTAAATTATGGACATTTAAAAGCGACAGTGAGAGCTTAAGATTACCCACGATCAACGTACGTTGAAATTGCTCTTAAAGCACCTAGTAATATTTTCGATATAGGAGCCTATAATTTAACAGAACTTATAAAATACTTTGTATATTTTTACTATGGTTTAATACAAATATTCAGATACTAAATCATATATACAAAACAAATTGAGTAATGTAATTATTCAATATAATATGAGTACCTCCATACATTATACGAGATAAATGCATGCGCCTGTTATTACTCATAATGCCTTATTGTGTAAATTAAATTAACATTTGCATTGTACATTATACATGCCTACTTTAAATCTAAGTCACTTATATTAAATATAAGCTTGAGTTTTCTGACAATAAGTATACAACGTATTGTTTCTATATTTATGTACAAAAGATGAACATTGGTAGTTTCAAATAAAAATAAAATTGAAAAGATGTACTGTATAAAGTATTTATACCAAATTTTTTTACGACAAATAAATAAAAACAAGCGCGCAAAATCTTTTATTTCTCTTTGAACAACCCTAAAACATGACACTGATTTACATTTAAGGCCCACTGGCGGAAGAGTAACTGAGATATAAAATGGAGTGTGTTAGCCGCAGGGATACATAAAATTATTTTACATCTGCCAGCATTACAAATTTGCTTTTATACTAATTGTAAATATTTATTATAAAGACGCTCAAGGTCCCAGTTACGTAAATCGTAAACAATCTTCTGAAAAACCGACGCTAGCCAACTGCGCCAATAACCATAAGAAGTTGTGTAATACAATTTATAATTAATAGTGTTTAATCAAGGCCATATTATCAAAATCTATATTTGTTTGGTATACCTACGTAATTGGGCAGCAGGCAATGACTTAATGACTTTCATTCCAGATCGTTCTTAAACTATTTAATCGTTAAGTTTTGTCAATCTGCTACATCTAACCCATACGTAGATGGATAGATCCAGATATTGGATGGTTAACGTTATATCTTAGTTTCGGTTAGCAGAATATAGAATAGATATGTAAGACGGTAGGTTTGCTATGTCCACAGTCTTAGAGATTTCAATTCATTCTATGCTTAAGAACATGATCGAAACCTAGCTATTCCTTGGCGACCTTACCGCTACGTAGCGATTTCTTCTAGACAACCCATTGGAAGGATAGGGACGATAACGTGTTTTTTAAACAGTGAGGAGTACACAAAATAATCTATATCTATACTAATATATAAAGCTGAAGAGTTTGTTTGATTGTTTGAACGGGCAAATCTAAGGAACTACTGGATCGATTTGAAAAATTCTTTTAGTGTTAGATAGTTTATTTATGTAGGAAGGCTATAGGCTATATAACATCACACTAAGAGGAATAGGAGAGGAGCAGCAATAGGAGCTTTTGTTGCGTGTGCTGAGTGATCGGTGAAGGTTCCTCAAAAATCATGTATTACAATATTTGTCCCCTCTAAAAGTTCATAATAAAAATCCGCGACAGCATATGTCTAGCTTTTAAGGTTAACCCACTGTAACCATTGTTATGGTTTTAGGCAAAACAACGTATGCTGGGGTCAGCTAGTCAAAAATAATATACATAACATCCCATATAGAAATAGTTGCTTTTTATTATGTTAATAGTCGATAAATCAGAAGATGAACCACGTCGATATGTAAGTGGTCATCGCCGCCCATTGACTCCAGCAACAAACACTGTTGCGTTGTCGATCAATAAAAAAAAAGAATGTTACTGATCCTCCGGCCCTGAAAATAATATTATATTAAAATATACTTGCCCGAAGTCCAGGAAACAGGCCGGCTCCTGTCAACTTTAACGGCAGCCTTATGCCGATATAATTGGGTGCCGTGTTCTAGACTGCCCCAATACGACTGGTTATTCAATTAAATAATTCTGTGAATAAAATGTATTTTCTCACTTACAGTTAACGAGTTCACTACTACTGCTAAGTGGTTCATACCTTTAAAATTGTTTTACAGGAAATCGCGATACGATTCAATCAGATTAACAATAATACGAGTATTCATCAAGTATTTAATAAAAAAAAATGTAATAGGTACTCTACATTTAAAAAATAATACGATTATTTATCAAGTAATTATTTTTTTGTAATAAGTAACTTAGTTTTCTCTTAATAAGTTTTTTATTTCTTTATTACTGTAATAGCTACAAAAATAATACCTTTGTTTGAGGTTGTTAACAATGTATCTATTCTTATTCATAAACATAACCTATACGTATCAAACAAATCAAATATGCTCCAAGTTAATTGTTAACCAAAATATTCAGCCAGAACTCAGATAAAAGCCTATAGATATACATTCAAACTCCTGTGGGTCAGTGTTCTCGTTAAATTAGATGTCAAAGCTGAATAACACTCGAACAGATTGAATCGGTCGCTGCGGCTAAGCCGATATCGAGAGCTTTGTTGTTGAAAAATAATATTAAACTTACCCCGTATATATCGCTTTAGGATCTATTTTGTTCATAGAAAAATTGAGATTTCATTATGATAACACGTATACTGTGATCGTGAGACAATATTGAATTTGGCATTCAAATAAAAAATAGAATTAAAAAGTTATTAACAAATTACATTAATTACCCTTTAAAGTCTGTAACGAATCGTATAAGCCCGAACAGAAGACCATTCTTGTGGCCGTGGCCTTAAATAAAAGTATATTAATATATATATATATATATATATACTATACTTATACTTATATATATATACTTATATACTTATATATGTATATATATATATATATATATATACATATATAATATAATTAAAATAGAACTTAGAATAGTATGGGAGCATGACCAAAACTAACACGCATTAAAAACAACTGACTATCTACACTCTTTTGTTTTACTTATTTTTAAATTCGCGCTGCCTTTCTGTGGCCTGTTGCTGAAATATAATATTATAACTATACTTATATTGTTGTTTCAAATATTCATTTTAGTCGTCTACATGGTCACAGTTAATTAGAATTTTTGTTACTAAAACTTCATAGCAGTACTGATTCGGAGTATAATGGAACGTGGCCTAATTATAAAAAGAAATATATTGGTTGGACACATGAGAAAAAAAATTATGTTCTTTGTTTCAAATTACGTCTCGTGAAATTCAACCGGCTTTAATTTCACAACAAAAAAGGCCTAAAGCGCTCTTGAAATTTTCAGAGACTGTTCAGGGTATTTTAGTAGTTTTGCACTTAGATTCTTACAATGTTTTACTTTGTAAAACAATTCGCCATTTAGTAAACCTCTTCACTTTGGTCATGAATAGTCCACTGAGCACGGGTCTCATCACTGAGGAGTTTAGAGCATGCTCCACCACGCTGCTCCATTGCGGATCGGTGGATGGATTAATTAACTTTATATTATTTTAATTTTGTTAAAATTGATATATTACCTTCGTTCTCGTATGGAACAATAGAAAATTTTCTGAAAATTTAAACATTTTCGTGATCAATTCAGATGATTTTTTTTTCTTTGCTCCAAATCCAAGTAGGTATATCAAAATTTATTGTTGCCTAAATACATACCCATTAAGAGGGCAACTCGCAAAAGCGCAAAAGCAAGCGCTCGAAAAAGGGTTATAAAACCAATATAACAACAACATCGTATAAAGCAAACGTACAAGATAAATTATTTAACCGTCCTGTGGGATACAAGACACAAATAACACTCATGGTTAAACTACCTGTAAATAAACAATACATTAGAAACACTGGGTGTGTTTCACTTATACATATTATTTTATACTAGATGAACCAGCAAACATTGTTTTGCCATATAATTTATTATTTATGAATTTTTTTTATAACCATAAAAATGGTTATAGTGAGGTAACCTTAAAAGCTAGACATATGCTATCGCGGACTTTTATTTAGATTTTTTAGAGGGGAACAATTTTGTAATACATGATTATTACTTTCATACTTTCACCTTTACTTTACTTTTACCTTTTCTTACATACTTTCACCGTTTACTCAGCGCACGCATGGAAAGCTCGAAATTTTGCCGTTTTCGCAATGATGTTCTATAGCCTATAGCCTTTCTCTATATATGGATTATCTTACACTAAAATATTTTTTCAAATCGGTCCAGTAGTTCCTGAGATTAGCAGGTTCAAACAATCAAACAAACAAACTCTTCAGCTTTATATATTAGTATAGATGATACGTTTCTTGTATCACTATTTATCGTGTTCCAGGAAGATAACTCAGTTTATCAAACATTATGACGAACTGAAGAATTCTGATAAATATTATCTGTATTGTTGTAAAAATGAGTAATTTTGTGAAATTTTGTGATTAAAGGACGTGTTTTGTTAGGTGTGGTGTTTCACATAAGTGTGTATTTATTAATATTTAAATTGCAACACATAATGCATTCAAACGCCCAACCTGCAGTAAACTTCAGTTAAAACCTTCAAATATGGTAGAAGCTAAACGAGAAATGCAGCTGCAATGAAACAACTGAAATGAATGCTAAAGAACATGAATTGGATCTTGGAGGATTTGTATATAGTCCGGAAAACAACTCTTCCGCTCTCAAAATCTTCACATTGGCCCTCGGAACTGTTGGAATCTGCTTGTCAATAGTCGCTTTGCTCGTCTTGTTCTTAACAGCATTTTTGTTCCAAGAATGGAGGCAAGTTTACAAGAACAAATTACTAATTCAATTCATGACAGCGAGATTCATAAACACAGCTGTTCGGTACATTCATGATATGTTCAACGTCTTCAACTATGAAAGCCAGTGGGACCCTATTATTGTGTATATTTTTTTATTTATTTACAGTGATATTGCACTCGTGACATGGATGTATGTGTTTTGTAAACATATGTACGATAGTTTTGTGAGAGTGTGCTTCGGTGAAAACTTTCCGATATGGAAAGTGTCTATGTGTGCGTGGCTCATACCTGCCAGTATTTCAATAGTCTTATACTGTTTGCATAATATACCAGGAGGACAAAATTTTATATTCCTTTTGATTTATCAAATGCTTATAAAGTGGCCAGTCTTATGTGTCAACGCTATACAATTAATACGCATTCTTAGATATATATTAAGAAGCAATTTAACTAAAACTAAAAATAATTTTCGAATAATTCTTTTTATGATATTTCTAATATTTACTTTCTCCTTACAACAAGCTATAGGAGATATTATTACGTTATGTTATGTAATAACATATAAGATATATGACCGTGTACCTTTTTTATTTATACTGTTTAATATAGCGTCGTTGTACCAATGTGGGTTTACCATATTTTTTTGGCTATTTGGAAATACAAGGACACGTAAACTATGGACATTTAAGGGCGATAACGAGATACAAAGGCCAATTAATCAACCGTTCTTATCGTGAAATCAACTTTGCCCTTGGAATACATGTATGTACTGAATAACAAGTGTATGTTATTTAGAGAATGCGTTTAAACAATAAGCACCTCTTAAATGTTTTTATTTAAATACTCAATATTAATTAATATCAATATTCATATATTTTATATTTGTCTCCAAAATTTGGATCCCATCAAGAACTAAACTGATTTTCCAAAGATATTATCGTTCCTGTGTATGTCAATGATTGTCTGTAATGTTTATTCTATGTAAAAATTGTCTAACACAGTAACACTTCAAAGTTGCGAGTAGATATATTGTTTATGGGATATGAATTAAATGTTGCTTAACGCAGATGTCATTAAGATTATCATGTATCTATATAAAAGGTGTTGATAGTAGACACTCGAACCCGTTAAACAAATAGTCCGGGATGCAGTCACATGTTAATTCTCCTAAATACGTCAGCAACACGAGAGGAAAGGGTTAAAATACAAAGCTATTCAAATTCATTGTACAAGTTTTTGTTCGTTGTTTCATATTTTGTAATGTACAATTCCATTAATACGACAGTAATTAAGATGTATTTGTGTAGGAGCTTCCAAATGACGTGTTCAAGAAACTTATTATAAATAAGTGTTATATTATTAAGTGTAAGTGTATTATTTTTATGTTTCCTACATCTAAGACCTAATTTATTTTAAAACAAAATCGAATTCCTTTATAATTAAAAAATATATTTAATCGATGTCTGTTCTGTATAATAAGCAAGTAGAAAAGTACTCCTATCATCTCTCATATTATTTAAAATAAACTAATTTAACAAATTTAGGCAACTCGATAAATCTTGTTTCCTTCTAATTTTCAAATATGACTACGTTCGAAATTTCAAACTTTAGGAGAATAAGAAAAAAAAGAAACATATATTTGTCCATCGTATCTCTATATAAATGAACACCTGTTTTACTACAAAATAAACACGATGTCCCATATAATATACTCATACAATATCGTAAGTTCAAAACACGAACGGCCTAGACAATAGACAGTATTGAGCGACCCCTGAAACGGGAAAAGGAAGGACAGGGAGCTTCCTTTGTCATCATCAAAGAGCTATATGACGCTTTGAATATGCCTACTGAATAAAATCTTTATAACATAACATTACAGCCATAGATATATCTGGAAAACGTATGGAATCACGCTTTCTCTTGAAATTTTGAAGAACTTCAAATTAGTGTTGTGTAAATGGAATATTAAGTTACTCTAAGTACAAATCAAGATCGTACTTAATGAGTCAATTCACCATATAGCTAATAAATTATTTGTAATAATACTCTTTACTGAATTAGTTCGTACACACGACACAAGAATGGTAACTATAAAGTTTATCTTTATCGTTAAAGAAATCAGGTAACTTAAATTATTTCACGCATTAATTGACTCAAACGCTATCTAGATCTTAGCAAACTTTATACTTTTCAATAGATTTCAAGTGGATGACAATATAGGGAAATATAGGGAGGCATATTGGGTCACTTAGGTATTTTCCATCCGTCCGTTCGCTATGTACATACGTATGTCATATTGCATGGCGAGGGCCGGCTTCCACTGACACCTGCTACCGTTATCAGATTTGAAGTTAGAATTCAATTTCCCGTAGCACAGACGCATTATAATTTATAGCCATCACATGCGCAACATGTTTTGTACGTCAAAATAACAACGATGTATTAAATCCGTCCGGTCCGTTGCGCTGAGCGTACGAAAAATCTTTAACTACAAATATGTACATATGTATATGTTAATATAATACAAATGAACATACTATAGTATTATTTAATAAGGAAACCAATCGTTGCTGCTTCGTATACGGCTTATTAATAAGCGTCGTGGGTGCCATGGACAACGCATAAGACAAGAACACACTCAGACCGAGAACAGAAATTCATCAATCAATTTCGGCTTCGCTGAGAATCGAACCCAGGACTCTTCGTACGGTGGTGGTGTTATTTGTTATCCATACCACCGGTATTTGTGTAAGAGTTAAGTCATAATAATTTTAAGTCACTTTACATGGAAAAAACGGTATAAGAGTATACAATAACAGACTACAGAACGGGGTAAATCTGTAGAAACAGCTTAAGTGCATTTGTAAAATGTAAAATTCTTTAGTAAAAACATGTGGCTGATTAATTAATTACAACCTGGATGAATGTATCTCTCATATAAATACCTATGTCATATGAATTACTTTTAAAGTAACTAGTTAACAAACAAATTGACATGGTAAGTGATAATGCGTTACTCATGAAAATCAGCAACATACAAATATCATTCCAACTTTAGTACAACAAAACAGGATTTTGAAGAAACGCACTGATTACGCGATTCTTATAAATAACGCATAGAACACACGAACGAATATGGTTTTTTTTTAGTAATTTACGTGAATTTGAGAACGGCTGAGCTGAATTTAATCCTATAGAATGTTTTCTTTAGTTGCAGGATACATCTGCGAAATCCGCTGTTTATGTAATATTTCTTGAACACTACGTTGTGACAGGCCGGAACAAGAGCGCGACAACGTCCATTTATTATGTCCACTTATTGCGTCGACGTGAAGTTGACGCACGGTCCGGAAATGGCAACTCCACACATCCATATCACCCCGTGACAGCTCCATAGGTCACTTGCTGACGTTGACAGCTACGTGTGTACCGTACAGATACGGTTATTGTATCCGAACGTTGTATTTTCATAAAATGTTCCTTCCCTTTCTCTTGTAAAGAGCTGACGCATTATAAGTTTCTTTTTGACGATACGATTTTGAGCTCGTTTCGTTAACTACGTATAATGCTACGTATGAATTCGCTACGATATAATATTACACTCAATTTTCTCATCTTTTTTTCAACGATTTCTTTGTTTTTATGTCATAATCATTAGAGGAATGATCGTCACTAGGATAGGCAAGCATTGCAGGAATATTTAGTGGAATAAAAATATTAAGGCTTGTAAAATTTTCACCTGATCATCACTCTTAGGGATGCGATTAATCCATTGTTTTCATAATATAAGACGGCACACATACTTAAGTTGTTAGTCACACTGGCCCCTAAATTCCTAAATTGCAAACGTGCATTAAATCAAACCCAAGTACAAACTAAATGGCCTGGAAATTTTGTGAGATGTAATCGAGTTTCTAAGTGACTCAATAAACATAATTCCTGAATTCATGGCGGAGGCAACGAGGTTAAGGATAAGGAATAAACTCCATAAATAGCTACCCGTTTGTGGCGCAACGCCGCAACTATATCTCAACCATTAACAGTCTTGTTGCCGCAAGACGCAGCGGAATATATACAGTTAAGAGTTTCAATATTTACATAACAGTTAACGGAATTTACTACACTTTTACTTGTACTAAAACATTTAAAATTACATTAATGACTTCAGAATTATGAAACTGGGCAATATCATAAGGACAAGAATCAGGTAAAAGACTAGTGACTATTCGGAAGGCTGAGGCAAAAGTTGTCCCTCGTAAGATTGAATGGTTCTTTCGCTGCTTTACCCCCTTCAGGTTGCCAGACACGCCACTTGTATCTTATAATCGCGTGATGTCACTAAGCCACGTCCAACGAACTATCGTTGTATGCTTATAATACTGTTATACACATTTATTTATTCTTTATTGTATCCTAAAAATCAGGTTTTACAAAGGGCGAACTTAATGCCTATTGGCATTCTCTGCCAGTCAACCCAGGTGATGGCGATAACATGAGGTAGGTGACAATAAATCGAAGTTAATAATAATTGTTTAATTCGATTTTCTATGTTATATCTAATACATATAAACTTTATCTAACTGTTATAGAGAAATGTGGTACATAAAACAGCACGTAAGATCTATTGATCATTTAAATAATGCATCACGCTATAGTTTATTTCCAGAAAAAATATATCGATAGTAACTTTATTAACCTAACTTACTGTAGGGTTTTATTTTAAACAATAACATTATGAAGAATTCGCAAACATGACGATTTTTTTTCTTACTCAAGTTAATTAAGTTTCAAATACTCAAAGACTATAGAACTTAATGTATTTGTCGGAATTGAATAGATTTAAAAAAACACCGCAGCCTATGAGATGGGAGAAGTCCTGAACAAACAGTACGCTAATGAAATGGACAGAAATAGACTAGCGTTTGAACTGATGCATTGTCTATAACGGTTTAAAAACGCTCACACACACCACACCCACTCTTTTCATGCTGTAGAAGAATTACTTACAAAAATGTTTCCCCCGTTAATATAAACCTTGGAGCTGAGACTTTTTTGTTTCCCAAGACATTTAAATATTTATACTGAGATAATTTATTAGGTTATCTATAACTATAAGGTGATTGTTATTGTCAGTTTGGTGCGCTAGGAAACTAATAGTATTACTACATAACTACAGCAGAAATAAAGACCTTAAGAATCATACAAGATCTTTAAAAATACTTCGTACTTTATAATACATTCAAGATATAAGATATAACACAATATAAAAGCTACTACAGTTAAATTTCGATGACATAAACCTTTTGTTTTGTTGAAATAGAAAACAGAAATAAGCATAATCAAAAATCATTGTTTATTAATAACAGGTACCTAAACACTGACTACTAATGAAACTTCAGCTACTAAGAAGCTGCGTTTCAGCGCTTCAGCCGCTCGTTTATAACATGTAATTCCCAATTCGTCCATATGTGGGTATACCGCAAGCTATTTACAGGTTTCAGGGCGGTCAACGGGACCCGCATGAATTACGTAAAGGAGAATACAGAGTCAACAAAGCCGTATTAACAACATGCTCTGTAACATTTTGTGTTCCCTGTCGTTTATATTTTACCGATACCAAAAAAAACGAATGGGATAAAAACGAAAAATGGGATCCTAATGTCAATAATAAGTAACTTTACGAGGTAGTTCGTTTGTGTAACTCGGGTTATAAACGTTTTGAGCTTTATTCGATTACAAAACATGTAATTAAATAAACAATTGCAGCATTTACTTTATCTTTATCGTTTAAACCTGACTGTATAGAATCGGCTGATTACTGGCACATTCTGTTAGAATATTGAGTTATCGCCGGTTTCTGAAAGGCTGATTAACGAAAAATTAACTGTTAAACTGTCAAATCTATCAACAATCTCTCAACCTGCAACATACTAGGAATGTATACCAACTATGCTAATTCTTATAACGTCTAGGGGCCAGGCGTTACGAGTGGTACCTCAAAATAAGGGGGACCTAACCTTTCTAGGCTAGGTCTGAATAACCATAAGCCTAATAAGACCGCTTTCTAAGGAAATAATAAGGAATAAGTCGAAACATTTGTGCCACTTTCTCTTACTATGTTTTGGTATGTACTCTATTACCTACGTATACATATGTATATCAAAATTCTCACATCAAGGTTTAATAAAGTAAATTACTGCGTTTAATTCTCCGGATTATTCATAAGGTACATACATATGTATATATATTTTTTTATTAAAAGTATAAGTCACAATTAATGCCAATCAAGTAGGTATAGGGTTCCTAATCACATTAGTAAAATCAGTATTATACAGAAATTATACTTTTCCTGGTAAAGTATATAATATATTTTTATATATTTATACATGTATAAAGTATAATAAATACTGTTTTCAACATCACGGAATTTATAGTCGCTGGTATCATAGTTTAGTTTAAAAATTAACGTTAATAGTTTCGTTCTGATCGGTCCGGATTAAAATTAACCGAAAATTCGCAAGTTGTACGAGAAGCTCTGAAATATGTTTTTATTGAAATAAGTAAGATAATTTACACTTTTCTATAACACTGTTTTTTTTTTTAGTCCTAAATATACATTATATAAAAGTTGCCGGCCTTAATAACTAACCCTGATAACGTAACACTTAAATATAAAAAGTATACCGAACTGAAATTATGTATGTAGAATTAATGAAAGAAAATTTATGAATACGCTAAACCAAAAATAAACCACAATATATCCCAATTCCACACTTTTTTCGTAGACGTATTGTTTGGTGCGCCGAGATTACATTGGATTACAAAAGAAAACTTGACTCAAGAACAGAATCCAAGCGATCACCGGCCGCAATACGAGATTGTTTTCCTTCATACCGGTGGATAAGTATTTTCCCCGAATACGGCACACGTCATATATAAAAGAATACGACTTAACTTTTATATAAACTTTTTATTTTCTAGCATGATTCAACTATTAAACTCGGTCAAATGAAAATGGGGTATTGGTAGATTGAACCTCGAGGCGTTTTATATAAATAGAAATACGACTCCATTTCTGGAGTATTTTCTCCAAGCCTTCTTACTACTATTCTATTACTTCGAATAGGTTTTATAACCAATACATCTAAGACAATTAACTGACTCTTTCCTACGCTAGTAATTGGAGTAAAGCATCTAGTGTTGTGTCTAACGCAGACAACATTTGAAAAACTTGTATTTAAAAAGTATAAGTTAATTTTTTAGGGCATTTAAATAAAATATTTATTTAGAAAGCTTTTTTAAATTTAGCTTATGAAAGCACCTTTAGGTTATGAAAGCACGTAAGATCACAAGCTATTGTGGTTAGAAACATTTTTGGAACGTACTCACAAACATACAAAATTTCTATGTGCCAATGAATTTGCCATAACCTTGAGTGACATAATACTCAACTGCAATATTAACAATGACATCTGCCGGCATCTAACCCTTCACTATACCATCAAACATGTTTAATACTACCGTAGTTTTTATAAGACTAGGTACCTTTTTATTAGTCATTCTTTTAAAAAATCCCTGAATATAAACGTATGTATTTGCCCGACATAAAGCTAGAAGGTTTGTGGCCAGCGTCATATAGTTATTTTGCGCTGAGCTCATAGCTGCGGTATAAACGGAATTCACTTTATACGCTATTCCAGATACCACACAATGCAGCCACCAGTTTCTATACCGAATGGAAAATGCATTTTATTTTGCGACCAATTTCATAACTCCGTTTATTGATATTATTTTAACCTTATTTTTACCCACAACGGAATTGAAAACGTATGTGTTTAGAATGAGAGGTCGTTAGTTGTTTGTGTAAAATTGTATCATTATTTAATTATATCATTAATTATAATTTTTATCCAAGACGGTTCAACCAATTTAGTGACGATTTTCTGTAGTACTTAAGATTTTTCAACGACAGTTATTTTTCCTACTTCGTTCCGACTTCGTTCGCGTGGAATTTAACAAAACAGTTATTGTTCAGGTCACAGATTTTACAACAACTTATAATTCTAAAATAAAAGTAGTCCAAATTATTAATAATTACATCAGTTATCTGCCAATAAAACTTTGACCAAAAACGGTTCAGCAATTCCAGGGAATAGCTGGAACAAACAGACAGACAGACAAAAAGTGATATTTTGGTGTATGAACCGTGTATACCGTACATGTAGTAAAAAGCGGTTACTTTCCTATAAACAGAGTCCGACTCCAATTTTATTTATTTGTTTAGATATCGTGATACGATCACGATACTATGAAGATAACTAAAGTAACTACGGTATTCTAAGCTTTATTTTATTAATAGTTTAATCGCGATGACGTTACATACATGTTGATAACCCACATCGTAGCACAAATATGTAGTGTCTTATTTATCCTTTTTAATGGTCGCCAGATGCGCTCGTGTGTGTCAAAAGTAAGTAGCAATTATAATTCGTTTCATAATACTACGGTCTAGAAAGCCTCTAAACAGAGACAGACTTTACAGAAAGACATTGAAGAGAAAGTGGAGTCATTGAACTGTTGGCTTCAGTTTCTCATCTTCAATCCTGAAGGATAGTCGGAGTAAGTATAGATAGTTTTATATTAGTAAATTCCTATTATTTATCAATGATAGATATGGTCTATGATATGATAATCAAAAAGTAGCAAGTCTACATTAAGTTATTTTCAGAAAATAATTCTGATGATCTAATAGATTTATAATGAAATATATAAAATACTATTATTTTGTAAAAGTAAAAAAATATTAACGTCTAGAGTTTGATCTAGATGTTTTGTCTTTATATCAATTCCTACTCGTAAAAATTTGAACGTTTTAGGTTAATTGCGAAGTAAATGTAAGAATAAAATGCTACGTCTATTTAAATATGTCTGTTATCTGTTACGGATAATTTATTATCTTTACGTGTATTTGTAACATTTTTGCTACGCACACACAACTTGACGAAGTGAAATTGGGAAAGTTTGTTTTTTAAACGTAATGGTCCCCACGCAGAAAGTTTAAAACGATCGCTCTGTAAAATAATCATCTGACGGTCTTGGGAAACGTAGTGCATTCGAGCTCGCAATTTAATATCACGGGAAGGGCTTAAGGGCTCCGAACATTAATACGATATTAATTTTTCATCAAATGTGTGCATGATAAAATGTAAATTTAAATAAAATCTTCTTTATCATGAAGTAATGGCGAACCTAGTATTGAAATGCTCTATGATCGAAATTTAAATATAGAAGAAAAAGAAATGTTTGTAAAAATAAATGACAGTTCAATACTAGCTTCTCGCCATTGCTTCAAGACATACCGACAAAAGAGCATTTTATTTTTAAAGAAACCATACATTTTATATCACACCAGAGTAGTTCGTAACAAAATGTACCTATTATCATATTTATTTGCTACAGCAACAAAATATTTTCTATTTAGTATATTTAGCAGTAAGTATATTATATTCTAGTGACCCGCCCTCACTTCGCTTCGGTATGTATTTTACTTTAAGCACAGAAATATTAACTTCAAATTTTACTATATTATGTCATTCATACTTGCATCACGTGTGCCGTGTCAGTGCGAGAACAAATTCAGAATATCATACTGTTTTGTGTCTTAATTAGATATATATAGCGCTTATTTGATTGAATTGATTGAAACGTATTTCCCATGTGAGATAATTTAAAATTGTAAGATATTTTATAAATGGACCAATGGCGCTCACCAGTCCTTCAACTATCTCGATACTAAATATCATATCAATCCATTGCTCCGTTTTGATGAGAAAGAAGAACAAACGAATAAACCCACTTTGTCAATAGTCAAAACACATGCGGGAATGGAAATGAAATTGGTTAATACAATAATATGATAGTAAACATTGAAACTCTCTGGAGTATTATAACCAACAAGATACTACCAAATCAGTAGGGACCACAAAATATAGTATTCGCTTTGTTCCGCAAACCCTTTGTCCGCAGGGAAACTGTTGAGGGATTACTGCTTATACGGTATAATAAACTGTTTATACGTGCCCTAAAAATATAACGACGCAAATTGGAACATGAGAAATAAAAAAGAAAGAATAAAAAAGTGATCTCCAGCGTGTTCGTATTCGAAAAAACAGAAATATTTATGTACCAGTTTCTGTTTAAGCTATGAACATGAACCTAATATCTCGGTACACGAATAGTTATTGTAAGAAAAAAAGCATTATTTTAAATCGCTTTTTGTTTTTAACTATTATTAAATTTAATCAGCTTCTATTGAAGCTTACAACAACCCGACAACAATTTATTTTGTGTACATATGTAATGTATAGAAATGTAATAGTTGTGTACAACTGATACCTAATGGTCTGTTCCGACTGAGAATAAAACTCCTGATCCTTCTGTCGAAGAAGTTCTTGGTGAACAAAAACGGGATAAATAAATTGAAGTATCATTTGATGACGTTTCTTTAAGTATTTCATTTAGACACCTGCACCTATCTTTATTCATACAATACGTCTACACGTTTAATGTATCTCACATATGTAACGTTAAATGCGAAAAAAAAACAAATGTGGAACATGTACCAACTTAAATATTGGAGATTATGTAAGTGCTTGAATTATCAAATTCCACAACATGGGCTTATCAATTATAATAGAGTCCTTGTATTGAAATGCCAGGAAGACTTAGTTCAGCTGTTGACACTGTTAAGGTATCTAAGAGTGTGAAATACCTGTGTCCATTCCTTTCCTTTCCTTTCTTATCCTATCCCATCCTATTCTATCCTATCCTATCCTATTCTCTCCTCTCCTCCCCTCTCCTCTGCTTTCTTTCTTTTTTTTCTCTCCTTAGCCGACAACGCGTCAGTGATACTTTTGGTAACGTTGATGTCCATCAGTGATGATAGCCACTTACCATGATTTGGCTCGTCTCCTTTCTCATCTAGTCTAGTTGCATAAAAAAAAAGAACAAAATTATTATAAATGATATATGATCTTACTTAATTATCTGTCGAAAACTCATAAATATCCAAGGACTAAATAATCCCTATATTGCTAAACACAATTTAATGTCCAAACTTCGACATAAACTATAACACATGATTTAGATTAAGCTACGTAATTATCTAACGGATTAGTTACTGTTGAGGCTTCGATTAGGTTTCACGTGGCTACATAATTATTGAATAGCCCCATCATTTCACACGGGTCTAATAATAAATTATTATCTTTAAATATAATAGGTTGTTCAGAAAGGTTTTAGAGAAACAAAACAGATCCGTAACATTAAAGTACCAAAGTATTTATTTTATTTTATTACGGTAACCAATAAGACATTGTGCTCACAGCTAAATGGGTGGGTCTTGGGCTTTAAAATTTAATGTGGTCTTATTATACTACGGCACGCATTGTGGTCGACAAATTACATAATAAATCTAAATAACGTAAAAGAAAGATATAAAAACTAAAGCTTTAATATATTTAATACCTATATTTGTTTAACTTTGAAAAAACCATCATATTTTTTATTCTAGGAGTGTTTTCACAGCGGACAAAACGTACGACCATATCGTTCATATTGTAGTGATTGTATGAACACTATGTTACGGTATGGCTCGTTATTCACCAGCAGCCAGAGTACATAGTCCTCTCTCGCCCAAGGCTCCACGTCACTACCTGTCACCCCGCTACCCGCGTACTCGAGACAACTATAATCCTACCTGCGCATAGACAAACACTACACCTATCATTATAGTCAAACTTAGAAGCAAAAAGTGAAATTGCGTTTTCACATAAACAACAAAAATAAAGAAAATCGGTTGATACAACGAAGAAGATAATAGTTTAACTGTTTTGTTTGTGCTTAAATAATCAATAATATGTTTTATTTGAAAATGGAAGTTGACTCGGTAGCTTTCTTATAAAATAATGCTTGACTGCTATTCTGGCTGATGGTAAACAGAGATGAAGCCTTAGATGGTAGTATGTTTAATCATTCTTGAAGACACCTACGTTAAGTTAAGTTGCTAAACATGTTTAAGCAGCATAGTGATATACACAATCGTCTTACTAGAAAGAGACATAATTTGATTACTTCTTCGTCTCGCCTAAGTAAGGTGCAGCGATCGTTTGTTGGGCTTGGTGTCCGTTTTTAT